>JANRGW010039701.1:0-43586 GCA_024733675.1 Psilopsiagon aymara | reverse complement strand
GGGATGCTCCCTCTGCATTAAGCAGGCTGCGTGAAACGCCATGCTCTTAGATACAGGATGACAGGGCTTTGCAAGCCACGTCTGGACGTTTGGACCACCAATTGAGGAGTCCTAGGCCTGGAAATAGGACAGGCACCTCCCTGAGGACGAGGAACTGTTCAGGCTACTGCAGAGAAACATGGATTTTCCCTGTGTCCCTGGATGTTTCAGCCTGGCCAAGCAGGGGTAACATTTTCCTACCTGCAGTGCAGAATCCCCACAGACATGAACAGTGTCTGCGAAGCCCAAGTGGGCAAGCAAGCTTAAACCTACCAGCACCCCATGCTGGCATTATGCTTCAGAAGGGCATCTGGGATTTAAATTTTATTCTTCAAAAATGAAATTGTTTTGCTTTCTGACATTCGTGGTCAAGCAACTGATAAATGCTGGTGGGCATCATAATCTCAAAAGATCCTGAAATAAGGGTACCATTTTTGCTGAAGTGGTGAATCTGCCATGCCTCTGATTTCTTTTTTAATCCAACATAGAGCAGCTACAAGTCAGCAGAAGTAGACAGAGCTGTTTGCCTGTGTCTTCCCCCCAAGTGTTTTTCAATGGATAACCGATGCTATTCAGTTTTGAGTTTATTTTATGTTAGTGATGAAGCTTTTGCTTCCTGGAACAAGAATGTGTAGAAAAGATCAACTACTCTTGAAATCCATGGGCCCTTAATCCTTTTAACATCTCATAACCAGAGTGCACAGGAGATAGCAGGAGAATCTGGTAAAAACAAATTAGCAAGAAACAATAATGAAGATTTAAAACATGGAGCTCTGGTAAGCTGCTTAGAGCAGGACATTTAAATCTTCTTTTTGAAGTCATACATTCACCGATTTATACACTATTACAAAACTAATCAGGGTTCTGCAATGTTTAATATCACCTTTTGTCATTACTGATGGCTAAAAAGCCTTTGAGTAGGCTGTACATTCTGTTGCTGCTCTTTGTCAAGAACTTCACCTCTTTTGGGGGTTTTAGAGATTTTTTGTTGTTGTTGTCAGGTTTTAGGTTTGGGGGTTTTATTAATTTTATGCAGTGTTTTTCTTACCCTCTTGAGTATTTTGAATTTATTCCATGTTTTATTCACCAACCAGTGAACTTCTTATTTCCTTTGAGAATCATCTGCATAAAAAAAGCCTTTATTCATTTAAGAGGGAGAGTCCAGATGTCTTCAGCTAAACTGATGCTGTATTTTGCACAAACCTGTAAAATCAGGGCATTCAAAGACTTTAATCCTGCCTGCACCAGCTACTGTGAAAGAGAAAAATAACTATTACAGCTGAAACCAGGACACACTCTTATTCTGTAAGGCCAGGAAGGAGCTGTAGGATAGGATTTATCTAGAAATGTGAAATATTTGAAATATTCTCACAATCCCCACAAATTTCCTATTTCTCCTTCTTGGTTTGGGTTCAAAAACTTGGTTTGTGTTCTTTAAGTGGACGCCAATCTCCATGTTAAGGTTTTCATATTTTAGAACAAGCAACTTGTCTCTTTCTGCTTTAAAACTTCTTAGATTGTAATACATTTAGAAGTTGGAAGTTGAAATAAGCTTGACACTAAGCCTAAAATGTACGTTAAAATACATTTATACATCAGTGTTATATCTGCAGCACTTAAATTAACTTCCTGTGGTTTCCCTACTTAGTTTCCATCTTATGCAAACCTTTGCCTCTATAAAGATGCCAGTGAGCAAGAAATGGAGCCATGAATCTTATGTCTAAACAGTGGCTCAGTTTATATGTGTACTGCAAAATTGGTGTGTTTGTGTGACTATATAATTAGTAATCTTGTGTGCATACCTGCCCCTCAGCCTCAACAGTTCATAAAACCAGAAGCTTCACAGAAGGCTCCTACGTCAGTATCTGCCCACTTACTTTCAAAGTGCCCGCAGCCACAAGCACATCCCTGACACATAATTAATTGCTCAGAGTAAATTCTGTTCGCAGCATCAGTCTGGATAATCTTTGCTTTCTCCTTTGCACATTCTAGAGACGGTGAGTAAGAGCAGATGTGTTGCTCCATCAGAGATGATTCAGCCTTCAGCTACAATTCAGCACACCCCTTGCATTCATGTCCGTGGCTTTCCACAAAACCAGCCATGCTCCATCTACATGCAGTACAACTGCATGGCCTCCCTCTCTTGCAGGGCCCTGCAAACAGCAGTGCTGTGATCCCTCCTGCATGGGATTGTGACATGGGAGAGATGTAAGGGCCCTGGTTTGCAGTAAAGAACCATTTATTGGGGCTTTGGCCTCAAAGAGGCCCCAGGAGAAGTAATTTCTGTCAGATACCCTCTGTCTCTGTGACTCCTTTCAACCCTTTAACACAGGGTATTGGATGTGTTTCCTGCCACGTTGCCCTGTGCTTGTAACTCAGATAAATCAGAGCTCTGGGTTCAGTGCATGGGAACACCAGGCTTACTAACATTAACATCTGCAAACCTCTTTCTGTGGTCATGAAGACCCTCAGCTCAGCTAAGTGGAGATTTTTATACACTATATATATCTGCAATACAACAGATTTTAAGAACATGCCTTTGGCATTACTTTATTTGAGGCAACACTGTTCTTCTGAACAGTCACTCTGCTGACTTGGAACCTGACTTCGAGTTGTTGAAAATTTTGGGATTTGGTTGCTTTAATTGAATTTTCTTCAGCATTAAGGGAGTACTGATGAGTTGTTCAGACAAAGTAACCTCCGGACTGCTCCTGATGCAGCCTATGCATTTTGAAGGCAGTGCCTTAGCGTGCGGAGGTTTAGCATGGTTTCCTAGAACACAGGCACATGTCTTTGTGCTGCCTGTCAGTCAGTTGCACCTCAGAGCACTTGAGTCTCTTGACCAATCTTACTCAGGTTTGACAGTAGTCTCGCAGATACTCTCCCTTGAAGTGTTGTGATATGAGATGGACAGGGATAAACTAGTTTTTAACATGTCACCAATGAGAAAGACTGCTTGTAAGATCAGCCCCTGTGAGATGTCAGGGGGGCACACGCTTGGTCACTCAGGCACACTGCTAGAGAGGACAAGCGTTATCAGAATAGAAAAGCCTTTGGGGAACCATGCCATTTATGACACAAAACCAGGCCCTGTCTTCCCCAGATCAGCTGGTAGCGAGGTAACCAGATCTAAAGAGGCTACAGCTTCCCAGGGCTTGTGGCATCTTCAATAGCAAACAGCAGTGGTGATCCCCTGGAAGATGTCTGTGACTCTCAGGCGTGTGATATAAGTGGTAGCAGACAATTGGTCTCAGATGTCCATCTGGGAACTGGTCGCTTCACCATGATTTCTGCTTAACACAATCACAGGAAGCTATTCTTACATATCTCATGTGCACAGAGAATATCATCCGTGCAGCCTCAGAAAGTTTTTGGAAAAGCCCCACACACTGTTCCATCTGTATCACCTTCTTTCAGATTCTCACCATCCAGACAACCTCCCTATGCTTTATTAGGACAATGGATTTGTTTCTTTTGGTAGGGAGAGCTCATTTTAATGATATGTTATGATTTTTTCTTTGATACAGCCAGTGGTCAACAGCATATGCTATCTCTGTACCTGCTGACAGTGTAATTAGGCACCTTTTTCCTCCCACAATGGCCTTTCTTCCTCCCTGAGGCATGACCTGGTAAATGAAACAAGGCAGGGTTGAAATAACAAGGCTTTCCCTGGCATCCCTGGTGCTGGATTTTGGTCTGGAGGGAGGCAAAGTGCAAGGGCTCCACAGAGAAACAGTGGGACATAAGATGGATACAGAGCAAAGACAAAGATAATGCTGCCCTCTCTCCAGGGCACAGCATTCTGGAAATGCTCAGCTCCCTCCACCAGTGTGGCTGTGAGCGTGTTACCCATAGACAGGGATGCCATGGGAAACTGAGGCAAACAACACTGATGCACCCACACACCCCTTTCTGTGCAGATATAACTGCCAGCGCTGTAACTGAAAAAGCAAAATGTCTGTTCTATGCAGGTGTGTGCAGAACAACCACACAAGCAGCGCTCTTTACTGCACGTGCACTGCTCCAGGCACATTGATAAACAGCCAAAACATAGATTTGGATTTCCTCTGGAATTCCTATCAGGTTTGGACAAAACCAAGGGCCTTGCTGTGAAAATACTTCGTGCCTTGCTAATTGGCTACAGGTCATCTCCTTCACATTGCCCCTCACTTGCTAACCCTCACTGCCCCTACTCTACCATAGCAATCCTGGTGCTCCTCATCAGACAGCATTGTGCCAGGCCTGCAGATGTTGAGAAGGTTTTCTGTACTGCCACTTCCAAGTGAATTATGGACAATCAGCCCAACTGTTTATTCTAATGCAGATTAGATGGAAAAAAGCAAAGCTTTCTTGTCTCCTAGAGGCTAAGCCATAAACACACGCTATATACCTATAATTTATCTCTCTTCATAAGATAAATATTCCTTGTAGAAACTAATTAAAAAGAATGGAAAAACAAAAAAAAAAAAAAAAAAAGAAACTAAAAACCAACTGTGGTTCCCAGGCTGGTTTTTTTTTTTCCTAGATTCTTTTTTATTATTTCTCATTAAAGAATAGATGGACTAACTGCTGTTCTCACTGTTCCAGTTAATTATGTGGCCAACTTTACAACCCGGTAATACTCATCTGCTATTGCTTTGTCTGGTATCAATTTACTGCTAAAATAATGATTTATGGTGTGTTTTTACTTCTTACAGTCTCCAATCTTCCATAAAACATTCTAGAGATGAGTCCTAAATCACTTTTCTCTCCCGGTTTTGCCTTCTGCTTGTGACTGGAAGCAATGCAGCAAGGCCACATGTCTCACATGGGTTTGGAGGGCACCTCCATAAACACACGATTCATGTAGAGTGAAAACACATCATCAGATGGACTCTGCAGAATGGATCAGGAAAGAATATGTTTTTAAAAGGTATCTTCTGGGATGATTTTTGCAAACCCCAGCTGCTTTGGAAATGGAAAGGTATGGGACCACTACCTGTGTTACTCACGGGTCTGCAAGTCTGGCTAACTTCATTATTTCACTCTTCTCTGCAGGCAAGATTCCAGGATGAAGTGATGTGTCCCTCTGCCTGATGTGTACCTGAAAAAGCTTGTTTGCCCCAAGAGAGAAGAATGGTGATCTGAAAAACCTGTGCTGAAGTTGACACAGAAATTCCTGCAAGCTATTCCCCACTGATAGGTTCAGGTTAGGGCTGGTTTAGTAAAAAGTCAGATTTTGTATAAAGTGATAAGAGAGAAGTGACTGAACCTGAAATATCAGAGGAAATGCAAGAGTTAGGAGGAAAGGGAGTAGACCAGATCCAAACCTGATATCTCCTCCAGCTTCCCACACCAAAAATGCCACAGGTTTGATTGACAGATAAAACAACTGCCCTGCTGTATTTAACAGCCATTTTCAACCACCGTCACAAGCACAATGAAAAAACTGCTGACAAACAGCCTGGGGGAAATGATGAGGAAAGACAGAAACTGGAGGAAGCCTTGACACATCAAAGTTTCCCTGTGACATGGGGAAAAGAGCCCATATGGTCATGTGAAACTGCCTAAGGCCATGTCTATGGAATTTGTTAAGGGTCTGGCTATTTGTAGCACTTAAATACATATTTAGCTTGAATTCACGTAATGCTGAGTGTTTGCTTCATTTCTATGCTGAGGTATCAAGGCCAGAGAGGAAGTCTTGGTGTCCCAGTGAATTCTGTGAACTGTGCCCTGAGCTTTTTAAAGGTGATGGAAGCATGTTATGCTATTGCCAGTTTGGACGGATCATTGAAATCTGTATCCAGAGACAGTTGGTAAAAGAGATTGTCTCTATTTAGCCAGCTTAGTAACATATCATATGGAAGTTCATAGAGAAAATTTGAATTGTTTCTATATTACAGACACACAATTGGACTTCTTTTCTTTCAAGTCCAATAAATAAAGTATCCAAAGGATACTTTATTTAAGGAAGGTTTGAAAACATTTAAGAAAGGTTAAAAAAGAGATGTATGGCAAGAACTACATGAACAAATGTGTGTCTATATGAGTATGTGTGTGTGCAAATATGGAAACACTTTGAATCTCTGAAGAGGGTGGAAAAGTCACTTGATGCATACATATTTTTACCTGTCTTCTGCTAGTACATGTGTCAAGCCCTGCAATATGGTAGCTGTTCTGGTAACTGCCACTACGATAACTTACCATATAACCTCTAATTTTTATTTCTGAAGAACTGGGCATGGAAATGGAGGTGTTCCTGCCCATGGTGGGGCGGTTGGAACTAGATAATCTTAAGGTCCTTTCCAACTCTAACTATTCTATGATTCTATGAAATGGACTGTCTGCAAGGTCTATAAGAGGTATGTTATGATGTATGAGGCTTTTTTCCCCATAGGAAATTACTGAGTCATCTGGAAAAAAAGCAGGAGGGCCCATTATCGACACTGATTTTGTTCATGAAGGCAAATAGACATGCAGGTCACCCTGCAGTTGCTTTTAATTCCAGCAGCATTTTTTCTTGTGAGGGAAGGATTTTTTCCTGTATCTAGGCACACAAAGCCATGGAGTCCTTCCTGCTCACAGCAAGTTGCACAACAGCTGGATTTATGAGATTTCACTTGTAGTTACTAATTGAATAAAAGGTTGGGTAGTTCTTTTTAGCAGCTTTTTTCCCCTCTTTCTATCTGCTTGCTTTATTTAGGTCACACTATTTTCAGAACCACAGATACCTGTTACCTGTACTGCAGTGGGCTCCTGGAGTGATCAGATGATAGTTGAAAAGGAATACATCACTAGAAGTATGTTGTCTTTGGAAAGTATACATTAGCTTAAACATTTCCCACCTGGATCTGCAGCTAACCTCCCTTCATTAGTTGTGTAGAGTCTGGATTGATTGGCAGGTGACCTGCATCCATCGCCGCAGGTATTTGGCAAGCTGTGAAAAAGCATTTCTGCAAGGCTGTGCGTGAGTAGCAGTGCAACTGAGTGTGAGCTGGTACTTGCCAGATTGTTCCTCAGAAACACTGGGGCTGTGGCTGTGATTCATGTTGGATGGTCCTGTGCCAGTACTGAGGCACCTGGGGGCTTCAGGGTTTGGTCCAGGTGAGCAGAGCAGAGCCAGATCCAAGGAGGAAAATGCTGTCAACAGGAGGATCTCTGCCTGGGGTGTTGCAGACTTTGAGCTGATCAACTCTCCAAGGGGAATGTCAGTGCTTCACTTACCTTATATCCCAAGAAACCTCTAAAAACAGGGAAAACGAGAGAGAGAGAAGAAACCAAAGCTTTTGACTGGCACCTGCTCCCTCTGCTTTGGACCTTGTAAAATGAATGAAAGTCCTGGCACATCTCGGCACTTATGTACCCCATAAAGCTGAGTGCATTTCATTTATGTCACCCTTTTGAACACACTTGCATGCACAATGAGTTGTGCTATCTGCCAGGGGAGGAAATGGAATAAAAGTAGAGCTGGCCAGAATGCCATAAGGTCTGTTCCAAGACCTAGCAAAGTCTGGCTGCATTTTCAGGTTATTTAATCTCCCCACTGTTTTATATTAAAGGGATAATGGTCACAGACCAGAACTGGTGACACTTGTCAGGTAATGATCAACTGGAGTGTCTTGTCAGGTCTGGCTGTTAATCAAGATATAGCTTCCAGGAGTAGAGGCTCCCAAATGTCTTACCTGCTCTTTCTGCAGGGCTCCAGTATGCTCCAGCCATGCCTTTGATAGAGCTACTGCCAACTGTCAGTCAGAGGAGAGTTTAGGACATTGCAGGCTGCTCTTGAAAAATGCCCATAACTGGTGCACAAGCATGGGAAAACCTCTGTGTCCCTTTTGTGCTGATATGGAGAAGCCATAGCTCCTCTGAAGGCCTGGGGTGATGTGACAGATGCACTTGACCCCTCATGTACTTTGGTTCAGGCTAACTAAGGAGCAATAGGCCTCATACCCCATAGAACCTATGGAAAGCTCCTGATTTATGTACAAGAGGGTGAAGGTCTAAAATGAAGATGTGCCTTGTCTATACTACTGACTTTCAGCACTCGTTCTATAAATACTGCCATTTGGATGGGCCCTGATCCTTCAGCTCTTGGTCAGCTATTTATCTATCCCCAGGCAGAGCTCTGCACATCAGCTGATCATTGACATAGCGGGTGGCACCCCCTCCTTCTCTCTCCGTCCTGTCTTTCCTGAAGAGCCTGTATCCATTCCAACACTGCAGGCATCCCACCACGTCTCTGTAATGTCAATGAGGTCATAACCTTTCAGAAGTGCACAGTCCTATAACTCCTCTTATTCTCCATGATATGTGCATGCGGCACTGATGAATTTCAGTTGGGCCACTAATGAAGCTGACTCATTGGCTAGAAGTCCTTTGGGCTTCTGTCATTGGCACTGGTATCAGACAGGTAGGAGTGTGATGGATTGAGGTTCCCCTCATCCATCAACTTTAGTTTAAAGCCTTCATCAGCTTGGCAAGCCTGTGACTGAAGATGCTCTTCCCCTTCTCTGATATATGGACCCTTTCAGCTCCCAGCAGACCAGGTTTCTCAAAGTGAGTCCCATGGTCTAACTATCTGAACCCCTGGCCGTTTGCTGATTCTACTGTACTTTCAAATGCAATATGTTCCCTCTGACCAGGAGGATTGATGAGTCCAGCATGATCAGGCTAGTGTGTCTTCTTTCCACAGTGCCATTGGACTAAAGCATGCTTCCTTCATTGAACAAGCAGGTTTATAGCTTTTAAAGGGCTTGAAGTCTCACAAGCCTTGTCCAGCATCTGTTCCAGATGCTGAAGAGCTCTTCTTTGCCTAGCAAAGCCATGAATGCCTGTTTTCCTACTGATTTGGGGCTTCTTGAGCTCTTCAGCTGACAGTCTGTTTGATATCTAATCAGCCTGCATGTTGTCTTCTCAGTCATGAAAATTCTTCATAATGTTCCCCTGTAGGCAGTATAATCACAGTCCAGTCACATTCTCAACATCTCAGTATGTCTCTGGGGAGGTTTCTGGAGCAAAGCCAGTTTCCACCACCTAATTCAGGTGGTTAAGTAATCATCAGTGTGTTTTGGATGTGCTTGATAAGGAAAGTCTGAAGGGGTAAGATCCCACTGATCCTGCTGTCTTCAACTGTCCATCCCTACCTGAAACAGTAAAAGACAAAATGGAATAATATAAAAAGCTTTTTTAGCTAATATCAAGTGAGCTGCCCACATATGGCTAGGGAGATTTTCAAGTTATGATCAGAGGTGGCATTCTGGAAATCTCTTTCTCCTCCCTGAGGTGGTTTCTTTAGGAATAAGCAGTCAGCATTGGTGGCATTAGGGACATCAGCTTTATCCTCTGAGTAGAGATGAAAGGGGAGCATTTATTGTCTGCAAGACATTTTCTGCAGTATCAGTCAAGTAGCTCTGCAGCAGTTCACTTACTTCAATGTCTGCAAGATTTTCTTCCTATGCAAAAGGGTTGCACAGCTCCTGTTTTCAAAGAAGATATGAAGGTTCAGGAAAAGCAGCAGACAGCATCAAGCACCTTAGCACAGGATCTGATGTGGGTCTTGCTTTCATGTTTTTCTTTTTTTCAGAAGATAAAAGATACTACAAATTTGAAAAAATCCTGAAGAGATTTATGGCACCAATCCTCCTCCCATACCCAACACATGCAATAGCTTCTTCTGCTCAGATGAAACATCAGCTGTAAGATAAGCAGGCAGTTCCTCTGTGGAGCATCACTCCTGAATAAGGCACTGGGTATCCTCGTGAAGGAAACGCAGTACAGGGAAATGGCTCAGTACCCTGCAGTATCTTGTCTGGAGACTCAAGGTGAAGAAAAGAGTTAAGAACTTAAGGCTGTTGTTGCAGGCAGTAATTGGGGGAGGCAGCTGGCAAGGCACACAAAATTCTTCTAGCTCACACCTTTTAGCTGTCATCAGAACAAAATCCTAAATCAATATTATTGGTCTCCAGAGAGGTTCAGTGGAGCTAAATTAACATAACCTCATAAATAACAGGCTTTCCCATTCATCTCAGTCCCCAGCAAGAAACTATCCATTGCTGCTTTACTGCAGCAATCCCCAGGAGCAGTTGCAGTGTTTCAGGTACTCCCACATAACATGTCACACAAAATAGCACTTTCCAGCTAACTCCAAAACCTTTGTTCAAAGTCAAAACAATATTCATCTCATTATTTTTATAGAAAGGGGAAAATATGCATTAATGTAACTCCCTCTGTCAGAGACCTCCTTATGACAACACCTTTAAGAGCTTTCTTCTTCAGCAATGGAAATGTCCATTTTCAGAGCTGAAGGTGACAATGGACAAGAGGTGATTGCCATTAAACACCCTGCCATCAATAATGGGAATATTTCTTTCCAGGCTTTTGTGCAAGATGATGTATATCATGTCTGCCACTGCACGTCTTTCTTGCTCTACCTTTTCCCACCTGGGAAAAGTAGTGAAGTAGTATCCAACCAGAACCCCACTTCCTCAGGAGATTTATTCCCTTCAAGGAGGCAATAATGGGAAGCAGGCAATAATTTACAAATGCAAATAGCAACCACTTTTTTTATCGTGGCATCCTGAGGAAGGGCTCTTTTTCTCTAGGTGCACAAAAGCAGGGGATCAGAAACATGAGCTGTTTCAAAAGCCACATGGGGAAACTGATACCATGGATGTGGGATGCTGTCAGCACCCATTCTGCAACATTGTCAGGTAAGCTGCTTCTCCTCAAAGTGCAGGCTGCAGCAAATCCTAGCTGTGCTCTGGGGTTCACGCTAAGCTGTATGCCTCTCTGTAACCCTGCCTGGGTTGCACAGAGCTGCGGTACAAGAGGCCCCTGGTTAATTGCATTAGCATTGTGGAAGACAGAGAAAGGTCACAGAGAGTTTTCTCTTGAGGTCATGCAGTCTGTGGGGTATTTTGAGTTGATATGAGCTGGCATTACCAGTTAGTTCTCTGAGCCTTTAGTTGGGGCTTTTTCTTGCTGGTGGTGAGGGAAGGAAAGGTTTTAGTGAGAATGTCAAACATATGACAATTATTGGAGAGCTCAAACAAACTGCAGTGACACAGAGCAGTCTGAGTAAGATGTTTTCTTCATTTGAGAAGAAAAAGAGCTCTTTGTGTTCTCAGAAAGTTTATTATGGAGAGATCTGGAGAAGAAAAGGAAAAGAACAGAAACACCTCAAGTTTGGGATGAAAATTACTCCCTATTTTCTATGCTAGGAAATGCTGTTTATTACTTATGTGTTGCTTTCACCTTTAGTATACATAATAGATACTTCGCAAATTTTGAACAAAGGCCTCTTTGAAAAAGAAGCATTTGTATGTGCACAGAGCTTTTCAGTCTTGATGGTCTCAGGTGTTTTCATTGTATTTTTAAATATCCCGAGGTCATAGGGATATGAGGAATAAGCAGGACTGGACTGCGTTATATTGTTCAAGGGAGTTCATAGTGTGCACAGCAATTTTCTCCATTGCAGTCAGACTATTGTGTCATGTAACAGTGAATTACACAGAGTGACAGCAAGATGCATCTCACCTGTGTTGTCAGGATTTTATAATGACAATCAGGCTGATGAAAATGGAATAATTGCTCTGATCTGGAGGCTCACTTTTCTGTGTTTCCATCTTTGTGTTTGTTTCAGGGAGGTTCTGAATTGGTTTTCTTTGTTTGGTGTTTGGAGAGTTTGGGGAGACAGAGAAAACCCCTGATTTATAACTTTACAACAGGAGTCAGTAACCTGCTTGGCTTGCACATGCAACGCAGGATGACTGCGTGCTGAAAGTAGTCTCACAAGCATCATTTCTTCATTGGTCACTGTGGTTTGTGCTACCAGGCTGGGTTCAGTGGTGCTAGGACTCTCCTGATACAGCTACACCCTCAGCCACACTCAACATTTCACCACTGTGAAACCTTGGTTGTCTCTACATGTTATTCCATTTGCACAGTCTCGCCTGTGAACCCTTAGACTGAATATAGAACAGAGGAGATTTAGGGGGAGAAGCAAGGGATTCAGAGAAGGCATCTCTTCTGAGGCACAACATTGCCTTCCTTCACTTACAACCACCCCAGGAGTGCAGGCAAAGAGCAGAGACTGGCAGTGCCTCTCTTGTCTCTCTTTTGCTACTGCCTTGCATCTTCCAGGAAGTCTTTCCAGTCAATGCCAAGGTGACAAGAAGGAGGAACTTGGACTATTTTGTGCTATATGATGTGTAAACAGAAAGAACTCCAGCACCTTGCCATCCACACATCTCTTCCAGGTTTTGGAGCGTGTTCTACCATCCTGAACTACTCTCTGAGCAGTCCTTCTGGGACATGCTGTATTCAGGTAAGAATCTACTTTAGACAGAGCTACAAACTTTGACCATGGAGTATTGGCATACGCATCCTTCACCAAACCCTTTGGGAGCAGATACCAGGGAAGCTAAAGCAGGAGGGATTGCTAGGGAGAAGGGCATTGCAACACAGACCTATAGAGAGGAGTGTCCTGGGTTCAACAGTAGCAGACATTTTTCTCCTTCTCAGTAGCTGGCGCAGTGCTGTGGTTTTGACTTTCATCCTGGGAACAGTGCTGATAACACCGATGTTTTCAGTTGCTGCTCAGTAGGGTTTACTCTGACAAAAGACTTTCTGAGTCCCATGCTCTGCCAGGGAGGAGAGGAAGCTGGGAGGAAGCAGAGACAGGACACCTGACCCAAACTGACCAAAGAGGTATTCCATACCACAGCACATCATGCCCAGCATATAAACTGGGGGCAGTTACCCGGCAGGGTGAGATCACTGCTCGGTCAGGCTGGGTATCGGTAGGCGGGTGGTGAGCGGTTGTATTCTCTTCCCTGGCTATTCCCTTTGTCATTATTGTTACTGGTGGCAGCAGCAGTGATTTGTGTTATACCTCAGTTACTGGGCTGTTCTTGTCACAACCCGTGGGAGTCACATTCTTTCTATTCTCCTTCCCATCTCTCCTGGAGTGGGGGAAGGAAGGCGAGGGGAGGGGAGGTTAATGAGTGAATGCCTGCGTGATTTCTGGTTTGCCGGCTGGACTTAAACTGTGACACAGGAGTAAAAATGGACAAAGATTCTGAAAGCTCTAGCCTGGGGAGGACATGGAGTGCGGTGATGAAGTGGGATATGCCAGGAGGCAGATCGATACTCTGACCCTGAAGAGGTTGAGCCCCAGCCAACAACAGAAAAGCCACCCTACCCTGATCTCAAGAGTCTGAATGGTAGAAGCGCGCGATAGCTGGGGGCTGTCATGAACCTCTGGGACAAAACCAGGCATGGTACATTTTTCCATACCTTTACTTTAAAAACTGATTTAATTTGTGCAATAAAAAGATACTTTAAAAGGATCCTGAAAGTGACAAGGAACACAGAGCTCAGCTGGAATAAAAATGAAACCCTGGTGCAAAAACCATGAACCAGATAATAAATAGGTCTAAAGGAACCATCTTTGAATCATTGAATCATAGAATCATAGAATAATTAAGGTTGGAAAGGACCTGAAGATCATGTAGTTCCATCCCCCCTGCATAGCAACTCTTGGGTGGAAAACTGGTGACTGGCTTATTGTTAAAACAGTCCATATTTCTCGTGGGAAGTAACTGCGCAGAGTAGTAACACTAATGTAAATAGAAATTCTCTCCAGAAATTATTTCTGAGAATGCCAACAGTGTGAAAATAGTTGCTTGCTCTCTCCAAATAGACACCACTGAACTTGAAAATTCCAGCAATGAGCCAGTAACTCTTCCCTGTAGTCATGTTGTTGATTTACTGGGTGAGAAACAGGTACTCAGATCTAACAAGGTAAGGCAAGTAAGGCTGGATTTTCTTTGCAAACGATGAGATGTCGTGGCCAGGCATTCCTGCAACCTTGGAAAGTCTAGGAAGATGGAAGAAAGGAGCAAGAAAGACAGTGTTTGGGCAGAGAACCCAATCCTCTGCTACTAGAAGGCATTCAGATTACCAGGAAGTCCATGTGTGTTTTCAAAATTTGGTTTTTCTTCTCCTTCTTTTAATCTTTGAATAACCTTTACTTTCACATTTAATCTTTCTGAATGGAGTCCAATTCCCTCTTTACAGTAAAGACTTTTGTTTCCTTTTTTGTTTATGTGCTTCTCTAGATTTGTATCTCTCTAACTCATAAGCCAAAACATCATTACAGTGTAACCTGCAACTTAGTTCATAGCCTTAAAAATTAATTAATTTTGCAGGTCTTTCAGATTCTGACTCCTTTTTGGGTACTTTCATTAAGATATAGTTGGTTTAAAATGAGCCACAGTTTTCAGTTACTCACCAGCCTATCAATCACAAACATACAAAGAGTTACATGATTGATCAGTAATGTTGCTAATGACTGTTTTCCTCATGTTTCCCATGAAAGTAATGGTTTCCATCCTTATCTTCTCTTCCAGTGTACCCCAGAGTTGAACTGAATGATTTTTATCCTGCAGAGTGACCCCATGGAGCTGCCAGGAGACAGCCTGAAATCCCGCTGACCTTTCCTTGGGCACTGAGAAACAGATATTTCCAGGTGGATCATGACTGAGCGTAACAAAGGTGAGCACCAGTGTCCACCACTTTCTGGGTCAGCTCTGCTAAGATCGGGGTTTAGTCTCAACCATCAGCAGTGAATATTTCATGAAAGCTGACAATTCACACAGCTAAACCATTCTTTGCAGGGGATGTGGTGTGGTTGAGGACAAACTGACCTATAAAATAAATAAATCATAGCAAGATACTTCTTTTCATATAATTTTTTAGGCTTTTGGTTTGAATATGCTTTCCTCCACTTCATACCATTAACTTTGTGATGAAGTATTGCATCTGAATTGTTTCATTTCACACCTGCGTTCCCCCTTATATTAATGGTGTTTTATGCATTTAAATTTCAGGGGCATCTAAAGAGAGAGCATTGTAAGCAAAGTAAATCTCACAGACTCATTTATCAGTGTCACTTGTCAGGAGAGGTGCTCTCTCTCCTGAGTCAGAAAGCCCATTGATTTCTGGCTGCCTGCTGTTTGGAGGAAGCTTTCTGTGAGTCATGGAATCTAAAGTCTAAAAAGACTTTCCAATCACCTGCTCTGAATATCCATATTTCTTTGGGACCCTGGGACTTTTTTAGCTAGAAGGGAAACTCCCAGAAGTGGATCCGATGACACAAGGGATCCCACTTTCATTGGAAGCTACAGCTTGCAAACATTGGCTCTTAGCTGTGTCTCTGTTGGACCAATATTGCTCCAGTACTGAAGTCTCTTTTATTCTGTGCAGCTGAAAATTAGTTGTCAGGTAACTGGTGACCCCACTGGCCATTGTGAGAAATGATCCATTATTAGATTACCCTTATTAAAAGATAAAAGGCTTATAGATAGTCTGTGTTGTAATTTTCCAGTATTATTCTGGGCAGGCTTGTGTGCACATGCCATGCAATCATAGAATCATAGAATTGTTCAGATTGGAAAATACCTTTAAGATCATTGAGTCCAACCATTAATTTGGCACTGCCAAGTCCATCACTAAACCATGTCCTTAAGTGCAATGTCTACATGTCTTTTAAGTATCTACATGGATGGTGACACAACCACTTCCCTGGGCAACTTGTTCCTGGACATCAATAGTTCATGTGGGACCTCCTACCTGCAAGGGCTGTATCCTGGGTTATTAGTACCAGGTGGCATCTTGAAAGAGTCCCAAGCTTGACATCAGATTTAAGGTTTCATTTATGTGTTAGAATTTGACTGACTTCAGTACCTTTCTATCCAGTTGAGAATAACTTGTTAGCTAGCACAGCACAGTGCCATGCTGGAACGCCATGCATTCCAGCTGGTCATTGACATAGAGGGTGACATCATCTATTGTCTCCTCTACCTGTCCTCCTTGAAGAGCCTGTATCCTTCTATTCCAACAGTGTGGCCATAGAAGCCATCCCACCATGTCTCCTTGTCCAAACAAGATGACAGCCCTGCAGGCATCTGCACGACTCTAACTCAGGTTTATTCTCCATGGTATGCTCGTTGGTGTAGAAGCATTTCAGTTGGGCCCAGATGAAGCTGGCTCATTGGCTGGAGTGCATTTGAGGGATGCTTTCATAGTGCAAATCCTGCAGGGAAAGGTGCTGCTGGTGTTTATCTGGGCTGATAAACTGTTCAATGCTGAAATGGGGCTGGGTATTTGAATGTAGGACTATTTATTCAACATGGAAATCAGCGAATAAAACTGTAGGTCTGATTTCCAAGCAGACCTTATCTGACCAGCAAAACATTATTCGTATTTGCTTTAGCTCTTATGCATTACAGTCAAGAGAATGGGGTGTTGTACACTTCCAGTGCAAGATACAGTCACTATTCCTAACAATTTACCATTTAGACAGGTGATTTTTCAAATAGTCTGAATTTCTATGTTAAATCTCTCCTGGAAGATGGCCAGACCACTTAGGAGTGTTTGGATCCATGTAGACCCTATGTATGTGCTTTATTAGTTACCACTTGCAATCCTCAGAAGTCCACGAATCCTTGGCCTGGGGGCAAAAACCACTGCCCCAGATATTGATGGAGAAGCAATTTGCTTGCGTAACCCAGCTGGAATGATATGGTCTATTAAGAAAACTGAACCTTGTGCAATTTGGCAAATGATCAGTTTCTGTCATGGTGATTTCTAAATAAGGTTGCTTCACAGGTCAGAATTTTGTGCTGAACTCTCAGGGTTTTTTTGCTTATATATGTGAACTGAAATTATTCCTTTTCTCTATTATGTCACGTTATGGATGGGCACTGTAAACAGTATAATGAGGCAATCTCTGTTACCTTGTAGTACATCTGATTAATCTCCACCAAGTAAAATTAAGATAGGCTCAATTTTATTTTTAAGCTTCTGAATGTTTTGAAACAGTGTAAGTGATTTAGTTAAAAATGAGACATGGATGAGCTGGGACTCCTGCATTTGCTTTCATGGTATATTCAGATTTGGATATACACTGTAGGTATACCTTTTTCATAGGACCACTGAGTAGCTGCAGGAATATAAGGAAGTGAAGAGCAGAGGCTGACTATTCTGAGTGCTATGCGGCATCTGTGAGCAACGGAAAGTGTTCACACTGCATATTGAACTGGCAGGGAGTACTTGGAGCAGTGCTTTTCCCTATATTAACAGGTTTGCTTTTAACTTTGAAGGTCTGACAGTCGACCAAGGTTTGATGTCCACAAAAAGCCTCATCTGCACAGAGGTTATGGCCTCTCTGTAGTGTCAGATGAGCTTTCCTAAGGACCTTGCTTGTGGATCTAGGTGCTTGTGAGTCAGTCTTGCACCAGGTTTGCTAGGATACTGGACTTGCTGTTGAATCCTTTCCCGTAACTTGCATCTCCTGTCCAGCCCCTGGTGAAAAGGAAAGGGTTGCTCCAAACTTGCTTTTCAAACCATGAGAACTTTCCATGCATAGTTTGGAAGCAGGAAAGTCTATGGTTAATGACAAATGGCAGATGTAGTGGATGCTTGGTGCCTTACTGCTTTCACTTCTCAAGAAACCAGTCTCAAGCCTTTCTGATTAATTTTGTTCAATCTTCAGGTGACCTACACATCTCTGAGGAGCTGCATTGCATCACTTCATAAAACTAGTGTCAAGGATCTTTTTTCTTATTTTATTTCATAATTGATTGACCAAACTCAGATTTGCTAGAAAATCTTTATTTCCTTTTGCTTGGATCCTAAATTTACTCATACAGCGCTTTAGAAATACATGATATAGAGAAAAATCAATGGAAATATCTTACCAATAGATTTATAATAGAGAAATAGGACGACGTTGTGGTTTTTTCCAACCAGTGGAATGAGTGTCATATTTCCTGAAAACTAAATACAGCACTGTGTATTGAATGCTAATGGGCAGTTTTCTCCAAGTAAAAATGTTACAGACAAGTCTTCAGAAAGTCTGAAGGGGTTCAGTAAAAATATTAAAGGTAAGTGGTTGATCATATCTAAAATATTATGGACCAGTCAAGGTCAGAAGCATCTGTTTATCTTGTGTTCCTGTGGATGTTTGAAAGGGTAAGGAGTCAGAAGTGTTTAAATGAAAAATGTCCTGCTTGGAATGACGTGCAATAGCCCACTCAAGATAGAATTTATGACTTAAATATCCCTGCCTCTCCCAGGGATAGGAACTTGCTTTGATTCCCTGTGCTTCATTGGTTTGCAGGAATTACCAAGATATTATTAGCTTTTGAGACAGGAAACTCAGTTCTTTCCTATAATGCTGCTGTTCTTCATCTTTGCTCTCTTAATGAGTACTGTTCATCTAAATACAGCAGCAGAGGTGCCTAACCTGAGTGGTTTGACAACCAGACCACGAGCTAAAGTTGCGAAGAGCGATCCTGCCCTAAGTTACACTAGCTGATGTGTGTGTAGGAGGTGTTGGGCATGATTAGTTAAGGCTGAGGAATTACTTAGCTCAGGATATGTTACGAAGAGATTTAGTTTCGGTTGTCCATCCTCTGACAGGGAGTGGGAGTCTGTGACAAGCTTTTACGGCAGAAGACTTCTCCTGCATGACTCAAAGGGGGACAGAGTCTGTTCTGTTACTTTCACAAGTAGGTGAAGCTCTAGTCAAGCTTAGACTGGGCCCAGCAGCTGTTTCACTGTCCAGTGCTGTGTGGAGGTGATCCAATCCTTGCACAGCCTTGCAGGGCAAGCTAGAGAGAGACTGAAATTGCTGTGTGGGACCACAGACTTGCTTCAGCACTGCTGGACTTGCCTGTTCCTCAGAGTCAGGCATTAAGCCCTGACATTATCTATGCTACAGCCAGTGCCCTGGCTGTACAGCATCTCTGCACACAGCTTCTCTAACAGGAGCCAGTTTTCCAGTCATGCAAAGAGGGAACTGCCCAGACTATTCAGACTGGGCTCTAAAAACTTGTAGTGGCTTAATCCAGAAGCAACACGCAAGGAAAGGATATGAGAACCCTGCTGCTCTGGCATTTTTGGAAGTTGCCAAGCACACCTTTGAAAACAAAGCCATGGGAGGAAGGCAATAGATCCTGGGAGGTGTTAGTGAGCTTGTTAGCTGCACCTTGAATATCTCTGTTTCAGGCATAGAACAAGGATGTTGAGGGAAGGCAATTCTGACACAGCTTTAAATGTAATGGTACAAAGCCTGACATTGGATTATTGTAGGCTTTGCCTTATTTTTCTATTTTAAAACACACAACACTTGTGTGGTTTAATTTGTAGTAAATCTGAAACTTGTGTGGTTTAATTTGTAGTAGATCTGTTTAATTTGTAGTAAATCTGAAACTAGGCAGATGCTAAATCTACGTGTAGTTGATTAGAAACAAGCTGAAAGCTCTCTTTTAAAGCCTAATCATACTACAGAGACAGTGCTGTCAACATTGTACTCCCATGTGCATGCTAGGTTTGTTATCTTGTGTTAGTGAGAAAACTCAGATCCCTAATGCTTCCAGTTAGCAAGTAGCTAAGCTGCTTGTATATCATCCACCCAGGCCTGATTAAAATGGTTCTTCACTGCTTGACCCCAGAAGGGTATAAATCAAAGTAAATTCAGAGATGTTCTTTGCTTTGAGACCAGTCCTTGCAAAGACGTAGGCTTTTTCTTCCTCCTAAGCTCTGCTTATTGAATTCTTCAATCTCAACACTTTTTTTTCAGGGGACAGGGATGGGTAAACTATTGGTCCTGTTGTACTGGCAGCACAGGGAAAGCTTGGGAGGGAAAGAAGTCCTGACCCTTGGCAGTGCTTGAGTCTCACCAGTAGCTGCAGGAATTTTTGCCAGCAGGAACAGGGCCAGCCTTTCCCCTTGACATCTAGGAGGTGGAGTGATGTAGTAGTTTGGGAAGGAAAAGCCAGTGGCTGGGCTTCGGGGGATCTAGGAACCTGCAAATTATTCAGGGTTGGTACACTGAACACTGTTGCTGACCAGCTGCTTCTCTGGGCAGGAAAGCTAGAATCAACACATTGCAGTGCTTTTTTCTTGGTGCTTTGTTTTTGTTGTTGTTGGCTTTATTTCTGCCATCACTGAAATTCACCTGATGCCCAGATGTTTGCTGAAAGAGGGATATAGAAGTGCTCAGTAAACAGGAATAGCCAGGGCACAGCAGCCAGAGGCTACGTGAACTAAGGCAAAGGCTTGGGTCCATGGTGACCAGGATCCCTATGCCCCAGGGAATATCTCAGTGAGCAGACCCCTTCCTCAGTCCCTTCAATGCTCCACTTTCCACTGGACTGGAGAGAGTTATCAGCTGCTTCTGAATCTTCAGGAGACATCCTAGTATATGCCTCAGTACCAGTGTGGAGCTAGAGAAGCACAGGATAGTCCACATACTGGAGGTTGAGGTGAGTATTAACAGGATCCCCTTTGTTCAGCTGCAGCAAGATAAATCCTTGCTGCCCTTTTGAGAGCAGATCTTCTCAGAGAAGAAGCACTACCCCTGTCCTGCTCTAAAGGCTGCCTTCTGCTGCTCTGGTCAATATCCTGTCTCTGCAAGGCTTTCCTCTCTCAAGGACTAGTGCAAGAAAAACAAAGGCAGGCTTGCAGGGAAAGCACAGAACTGGTGCATGGGGAGTGGGGAGCTTTCTAGGAGCTCAGCTAGACTAATGAACTAGCCCTGTTAGCTCTCTCATCAGACAGCTCACATTGGCAAAATTAGCTCTTGAAGAAAAGTGGGACAAGAATTTTAAGTGCCCTAAGAGATTTTTAAAAGCACAAGTTGTGTTTGCACATCCAAAGCTGCAAATGTTTTGATGATCTCCAAATTAATTGAAGGATGTTTCAGTCTGATTTAATCGGTTCATTGCCCTGATAACAGATTATGTATCTCTGTCATATGGATGGGTGCCTTTATACATTTGATCTTAATTATTGATAAGTAAGTGTGAGCAGTAATGGAGCCCAGCCCTTACCTCAAGGGGCCCAAGTGGTTTTAATCATCAGGACTTCACTGACTGTGAATGGGGATGAGAAGATCATGTTATTTTAGGGCTGGGAAAGCAGGCTTCTTAGTTTGCTTCTTCCTAACAAAGGCTTGGGGCTGAAGCTGCTTCCTGTTCATAAGCTGCATTGCTAGCTTACTGGTTCTGTGAAAAGCCTGTCATGAAACCAGGTTGGTTGGACATTCCTAAATTTTGGGTCACCCCTTGGAGGACTTAAAGTGGACAGTGGCTTAGGAAGGTTGTAGAAAATGGAACTGAATGTTTTTGGTGGTAGCAGAGTAAGGAATAGAAGATAACATGGGCTAGCTCAGTATCTTTAGTTGGAGGCTTTGAAGTGGCATTGAGAAAGTTGGGAGCAGCCAAGTTCTCTGCTCTAAGGAAGGCTTGTTCCTGTTGCAGCTCTCTGGTCCTTCTGGTGTTCACTTTGATATCAAAGTGTCAACAAAATTGAAAGCACTGTTAGTAGCTTATCTTTAAGAACAAATTATTTGTTAATAGTTATTTCAGGTAATAAGCATTTTTGTATGCTCTGTTAAGCACCAGAAAATCCTTTTCTGTAAAGGAGGAACTCTAAAAGGAGTACCATCACAAGTTAGAAGAGCTGACTGCTTACCATAGGAAATGAGCTTAGCAAAACTAAGCACTAACTTAGGGAAAGGTAATTGAGGCAGGGGGGTTGAAATCATGTAGGTTCTTATTTTGCTATCTACTCCAGTGGAGTGCAAATAGTAAACTAGAATAAAAGTATAAGAATACCTCACCTTGGTGGGAAATTGATGCTGCTCATCAGGAACAAGCCACATACGGACAACTTCTGTGCAGGTATTTAGTCGAAGCCTGGGAAAGCTGTGGTGTAGGACTTCTGGTCATGATGTGGGACATAATCTGTGTTGTAACTCGATTTCCAATTCTGTCTGCTCCTTACGCAAATCAGGCTGATGATATGTTGAACAGTTGCACGTTCTTGTTGCTGATTGATTCAGCATGAGCAGGGTTTAAGAAAAAAAGGTGCTAATGTTAGGCAGTTGCATGTTCTTCAAGCAAAGCTGTCCTTTCAGGCAGCCTTCCAGAATTTACATTATTTCTTAAGAAGAACTTTGTCACTTCGTAATGCACTGTGTAAGCCCAGCATATATTGAACATACAATGCTCATTCCAGCTGCAGGGCGCTATGGTCATAAGTAATATTAAAAATTCAAAATAAAAAATCCTTAATTAAAAAGTAACATGTACTCTAAGATCAGGAATTTAAGTGCTGGAAGTGGATCAGATCTTGCCCTTTGCTGAAGTACTTAATTAACCTAATGTACCAAAAATCTTCCATTTTTTTTCTGTTATGGAAAATGTTCTGCGAACTTGAAGGGTTATGGAAGTGGAAAGACTGGGCTTTCTGATTTAATTCTGTAATAGGGACAAAAAATTCAGGAGCAGCAGAAACGATGTTGTGGAATTTGTGCGTAAGAATTAGCCAGGCTTGACCCCTTTCTCAAATTTGATGCAATTGCATGAAATAGTTGAAAATGAAAAACAAGGCTGTCCACAGGACCCAAGTGCTCTGTCATGTTGTGACAGTTAAAATGAGTAAATAAACTTTTTATTGAATATTAAAGTGCAATTTAACAAAATACTCTGACAACTCCTGACAAAGGAATTGCTCATTTTTATTTTATAATTTTATTATTATTCCCCAGAGTAAAATGTACATGTAGGTTTCTGATGCTATCAGCTAGAGTATCAGTATGTGGAATCCAGATGAACATGCAGAAGGAGACAATACTGGAGAGGGGAAAGCTGTGTGTCTCAGCCACATTAATTGCTGCATCATAGAACTGTGGAATCACAGTAGGGTTTGGATTGAAAAGGACCTTAAAGCTTATCCAGTTCCAACCAGCTGCCACTGGCAAGGACATCTTCCACTAGACAAGGATGCTTCAAGCCCCATTCAAGCTGGCCTTGAACGCTGCCAGGGATGGGGCAGACACAGCTTCTCTGGGCAACCTGTTCCAATGCCTCACCACCCTCTCAGTTCTTCCTAACGCCTAATCTAAGTTTTCCCTCTTTCAGTTTAAACCTGTTACCCTTTGTCCTATCACTACACTTCCTGATAGAATATCTTCCCATCTTCCCTGACAATGAAATGGTGGAGTTTCAGTCAGTGGACGCACAATAAGCTCACTACCCTGGACTTCAGGAGAGCAGGCTTTGGCTTCTTGAGGGATCTACTTGGTAGGGTACCATGGGATGAAGCCTTGGAGGGAAGAGGGTTCAAGAAGGCTGGTTAGTATTCAAGGATCACCTCCTCCACATGCAGGTGTAATGCATTCTGACAGAGGAAGTCAGGCAAGAATGCCAGGAGGCCTGTGTGGATGAACAAGGAGCTCCTGGACAAAATCCAGCACAAGAAGGAGGCTCACAGAGGGTGGAAGCAAGGACAGGTAGACTGAGAGGAATACAGAGAAATTGTCGAGCAGCCAGGGATCAGGTTAGGAAAGCTAAAGCCCTGTTAGAACTAAATCTGGCCAGGGAAATCAAGGACAACAAGAAAAACTTCTATAGGTACATTGGGGATAAAAGGAAGACAAGACAAAATTGGGGCCCCAACAGAAGGAAGCAGGAGATCTGGTTACCCGTGGAGAAGGCAGAAGTACTTAATTTTTTTGCCTCTGTTTTCACCAGAAAGTTCTCCAGCCACAGTGCCCAAGTCACAGAAGGCATAGGCAAGGACTGGGAGAATGAAGAACTGCCTGCTATAGAAGATCAGGTTTGAGAACATCTAAGGAACCTGTAGGTGCACATGTCCATAGGATCTCATGAGTTGCATCTGTGGGTCTTGAGGGAACTGATAAATGAGGTTGCCAAGCCATTATCCATCATATTTGAGAAGTCATGGCAGTGACTGGGGAGGCATGGATTTGATGGATGGACAACTCTGTGGATAAGGAAATTGGCTGGATGGTTGCACTCAGAGAATTGTGGTCAAGAGCTCAATGTCTAAGTGGACATCAGTGACAAGCGATGTTTCTGAGAGTTTTATATTGGGACTGGCACAGTTTTAACATCTTTGTCGACAACATGGACAGTGGGAGTGCACCCTCAGCAGTTTGTGGTGACACCAAGTTATGTGGTGTGGTTGACATGCTGGATTGAACGGATGCCATCCAGAGGGACCTGGACAGGCAGGAGAGGTGGGCCAGTGCAAAACTCATGGAGTTCAAGAAGGCCAAGTGCCTGTGTTTTGCACAGGTGCAGGTAGATGATGTCTGTCACTCTTCCCTCATCCACAAGTGCTGTAACCCCGTTAGTCACAATAGACTGGGCTTTCTGTAGCAGGAATGTGTCTGGAGTTGTAGGGAAGTGATATGACCATTGAGGAGCACTACCTTTCCAGGGTATCCTCCTCAAAATGGATTTGTTCCTGTCTTCATTTCTAGCGTTTCCTGGCTCTTGATGCAATGTTGAGAAGAAAGGGGTGCATAAATTCACTGGGGGTGGTGGCTTACAAGCCTGCTGAGAAAAGCACAGCTTTCTGATGATGTTTTGTGCCCTCCAGATGTTGCTGTGTGGCATTACAGCGTACAAAGTCCCTGGGGTAGGACTTGAGTTCCTCAATATGTAGAGCCATAACAGCTACTTACTAGTAGCTACTTATCAGCTTCTGATGCTCTACGGGCCTGTGGATAGGAAGCATTATCAGCTGCCTTGTTGGTTGCAATGAACTAGACTGAGGAAGGGGACCAAAGGGAGATAGCAGAAGGTGGAAGAGTTAGGATTACAAACTGGGAAGTCAAGGAAACTCAAGATAAGTGCCTTTGCTCTGCAGAAGCTCCATCTGGAGATGAATCCAGAGCTTATCCTAGCTCTCACACCCAGACACACATTCTTTCCTTTTCTGGGGGTAAAAAAAGCAGTCACCATTCTCCAATAATGGGTAAAAGCCTAATTATGCCTAGGGTGACTGAGGAGAGCATTGTCTCAGTTATAGCTGCGGTACAAAGGCCTCTGTCCTTCCAGTTGCCTCTGCAAGGAAGGGGCTGGTGGTTTGGCAATTTAGAGAAAATTTTCAGATAGGAATTTTCAGTGAAAATCCTGAAACTCCCTGAAATCCTTCCTGCTTTTTGAAAAGAGCGAAGAAAATACTGCCTTTGTGAAATCCTGCAATTCATCATCTGTTCTAGCTAGAAATGCTTCTTGTTAGGAATGATGAAGGAAAACTGGACAGTAATAATGTGGGGAAAATGAACAGAGGCTGTTCCATCTCCATATTCCTTCTGTCTGTTGTTTTGTGGAAGGATTTAAACCCAAGGTGCAAGATCCCCATGTTAGCCATGGATATGTATTAACTGCAGAGTTGCCTCTCCATAGCAACCCAAGCTAGAGTTGTTTGAGCGGGTGTTTGGTAACCTCCCCACTTCTGCATCTTTTTCCTTTTTAGAATATATCTCTGGAATCTAGGTATGATGCTGCAGTTCTTGTTTTCATGCCATCACTGCATAGCTGTCATTTTGAGTCCCCTCGGCAGAGTGACAAGATTGACAGCAAGGAGAGGTATGAGTGGGTATTTCACCACTCTCCCAACTTGAATAAATTTTCTGAGTGTGCTGTAATTTACACTCTGGGTGAAGGACTGCTGAGTCAGGTACCTGTGACAGCATGTTGATAGAAACAAGCCTTTTGTTTTCCAGCAGCAGTACAGTGAGGCTACAGGGATTAATGGGCTAGTGTTAATTAGCATAGCCCCCCAGCTTTAGAAGTACTATGTTTGAGATTGGCTTCCTAGAGAAATAAGGCTTGAGTGATCATTATGTTTCCGGTGAATCTGATTCATCGCTGCTGAAGCCATGGCTGCTTCTGCTGCTTTGTTGTTGTAGGATGCAGCAAGAATTTGCCAGCCTTGGGGCACAGAAGAATAGAACAAAGACTCATACCTAAAGCATGATCAGGTTTTGAATAAAAAAAATTAAGTCACAGCTATATATTTGGATTAAAAAAATTAATAACCTGTTTTCAAACAGATTATACAGAAGGATAGCTCTTACCCATCACTTTCGCTGTGAGTGAGTTGGCCTGCTCTGGAAGCTAGCTCAGGGAATGATGCAGTTGCATCTTAAGTTAGTGCAAGTGCCAGTCAGTACCTTACAGAGTTGTCATTCCTGTGCTAACGCAACTGCTTGCTACCCTGTGGTGTCTTGTCCAAGGATGCCCTGTTTTTGAGAGTCTGTCAGTCCTCCAAGTTAGGATGATAGAGGGGAAAAGACTACTACTCTACTTTAGCAAGACCTATGCCTAAATCTCCCAGAGAGCTTTCAGGAACTTCAGTCTTAGCTCCTTATCTCAAAGTATAAAGAGCACATCAACAAAGAGCTGGGTTCAGATCTGGTGATGTCTTAGGTGTTTCATGAAGAGTGTAACGTCAAGAGTTGAGTAAGTCTTCTGACCAAATACAGTTAAAATTTGATTATTGTATGGATATGTGTTATAAGGACAAAATGCAGAGAAATTACGATGCTTCAATTTGGTAGACAAGGCTAACATCAAAGATATGTAAATTCAGACTGGATGCTGAGCACAAATCTTCCATACTGAGTAACTGTTGGATCAAAGCACCCTCCAAAGCCTCCTTCAGCTCTTGATGTCTTTAAATTGCAAGCAGTTACCTTCCTTCTGGCAAGTTATTTGTTTCAGTACAGGTAGTTGGGTGATGGCCTGTGGTTAGTTATAGAAAAGTTCAAAATTGATGATCTCCTGGTCTGCTTTGGAATGAAATTTCATGTATAAGTAAGAATTTTTCTTCAAGTTTTGTTTGCAAGTAAAAAGCCTTTAGCATTATTTAGCATTGGTCACTTCCCTTTTAGTGTTTGTCTTTTGGTATTTTCATGAAAGATTAATATCTGCTTTTATGAACAATATTAAAATAGCCTGTTAGCATCTTTTTTGAATAGTCATCTTTTAAAATGAAACCTAAAAAGAACTGAAACCTTCCTTCCACTTCTTTGAGAGACAGAAGAAGCAAATAAAGAGCTGCAGCCACACTGACCACTGGTCTTATTCAACAGCAAATTTTGCTATTCAGCTGGTGTTCTATTTTCTGCCAAAAAGGTTTTTATTGTGAGCGTGAATATTGTCGGGCTGCTGTCCAACTTGGAGGCACAAGATTTTGTAGCAGGTAACCAGTAAAGCCAACCAACAAAATGTACCTTTCTGTAATGAAAAACAGAGGAGGTAAGACCAGAGAGAATTTCAGTTACGATGAGGAATAGATATGTGATATGGGACATACTGGAAATTGCTGGAAAATTACCAAAAAGACTCATTTGTGTTGAAGTGTTACTAGGTGTGAACAGGTGCATGTTGAAAACCTAGTCCATATTCTGGTATTGTCAATCTCACACCCCTAATCTCCATTTTATTATAGCAGCTGAGGATTTCAACAGAGCTCCAGGATTAGGCAATGGGCCTCTCCTGAAAGTAAGAGCCAGCATTCCCAGTCAGCTCAGGCCTCACCTACAAGGGTGGCTTAGCCCTTTTTCTCAATCAGTTCTACTCAATCAAGTAATTCCAGCTGGGCAACTCCTAACCTTTCTGAAAGAATTCACTACACCCAGTCACAGGTATCAACATACTTACTGACAACATAGAAATGTGCATACAAGAGTAAGGGATGTCAAGTGGTTGCTTTGTCACTTGTAATCTGTCTTGAGTACCTTCACCTAACCTCCTATGACTCTGTAGGGTGTTATCACTCCCAGGTATGGAAAGAACGTGGCTTGGAGGGGAAACTGCCTGTCTTGGGCATGCATCCTTCTGTAGAAACAGCACTTTCCAAGTGCAGTTGGAAATTAATGCTCTCTGATGATGTGAACAGGTCCTGATGATCTGAACCTAGGGAATATGGTGGGTTGCAGGGATGAGTGTAACTGCTTTTTTGTGCTCTGTTACCCAGGTGTTCAGCTTGGATCTCAAATTCCAGAGCACCACTGGTTATTCACAGTGCCAGCATGGGTGCTTTTGCTTTGCGGGATTAAGTGAAATGTCATTTCTAGAAACTGAGGGAAGGAGGCTGTTAAATGTCTCTCTAAGGCATCAATCACTTGGGACCTGTTGTTATCAGGGTACGTGGGTGTGGTATATTATATCTGAGGGGCTTCTAAGATGTTTTTGTGCCCAGCTAATCATCGCTTGCTCTTGAGACTATTGTTGCACAAGGCTCATAATGGTTAGACTGATTTTTAAACAAAACAGTTGGAGGTGACACGCGGGGGATAAATTCCTTAAAATTATTGCTGCAATTATGGTGGAGTTGCTGCTTGTGCACTGAATATATCCCTCTTGCTCTGAATGATTGCAGTATTTGTGCCAGAGCACTGAAGCTGAAGTTGTAATTGCTGCCTCCCTTCTCTTTCTTTCCTGGGGTGGGCTGTGAAAGGAGGGCATGCTGGGTTAGGCAGGACACTGGTTTTTGTGTGCTTCTCAGCCTGGATGATTTCCTTCAGCTCAAAGCTGTGTCTGCTGAATGTTCTGCAAAGTTTCTTGGGGTAACTAAATTTACCTTGGTTCATCAAAGCAATGAACTCAAACTGACCCCTTCACCCACCCTGCACCTTTGATAGGGGGAATTACATTCAAGCTCCCTCTGTGCAGTGTTTGGGAGTGAGGCATTGTTCTCAAAATAGGTGTATGGAATTAAGTACAAAATTGAAGAGTTAAGCAAGGTTGTTTTTCAAAAGATTGTGCTGTCAGTGGTACAGGAGGCTTTCTTGTTTCACATGGTAGCAATGCAGCAATAGGATTTTTTTCCTTGTTATGCTAGTGGGTTAGCTCTATTGTTACCCATTGCTTACTAATTCTGTTGGGATACTTTTCTCCCCTGTTCATTTATTTAAAAAAGCAAATGATGTTTTGGGAGGTATCTCCTGGGAAGGAGGGAGAAATCCCAACCCCTCTGGCAATGTCTGCTGTTGCAGTTAGGTACCTTGCCATTGTTCTTCCCTTTTTTCTGATGTAGCCTCCCATGTATCTCAATTCTTCCCTCTTTGTCTGAGACGCCTTGGAATTCTGCTTTTTCGTTTCTTTGCCTGCAGCCCTGCTGCTTCCCACTCTGCTCCCTTTGCTTCTCTGGTATCTAGGATGGGGAATATTCTTTCCTCTTTTTTTCCCCCATGTCCTTTAACTGCTTCTTTCTTTTTCTCTTCTTACACCTCTGTCTGTGCTTTTGTTGATGAATATCCATCTAGGCCTGTCCTGTATGCCTCTTTACCTCTAGCTGCCCATCTTCACCTTCAGCCTCTGCCCACCAGCTCTTACATGCTTTCAATCTTTGGACCCTTATTCCACACACATTCCCTTTCTTTCCCATTTAAAATACACATGAATTTCAACTGGTTCTTGTACGAGGCCACTCCACAAACATCTCCAAAGCTATTTCAGTGACTTCTATCATACTGCTCCTGTGTATGTCTCCATTTCAGAAGCTTCAAGACAAAAAAAATGCTGGCTTTGTTTGGTTTGTAGTTCTATTGCTTGCCCCTGTTGAAGAAGAAATGAACAGTTTGCAGCAGTCCATGCATTGTGCCAAGTGCCAGGTATTAATGGATTATTTAGTGAGTGTTGGGAGACTAGACCTGGGGCTCAGACATTTCTCAGAAGCTACATGGGTTGTCTGAGTCACGTGCAATATATGAATCAAAAAGCTGTCTTCAAGCTGGTTTAACCCTAAGCACTACAAGGATGCATACGTGAACCTAAATGGGAGAGGAGTGTGATACAGTTACAACCTGATCATACCCTATAAGTATCTACTAAATACATTTCAGAGAACTGGCACGTATGGTTTAGGTAGCTGACAATCTTGTCACTATCTATAGGATGGCTGTATCAGCTCTAATGTTTGATCAGCAAAATACTGCTGCTGCTTAGGTTCCCCAGATAATAAAAATCTGCAGGGCAACCCTACAGCCTCATAGGCTTTAAATTCTTTTGTTTTGAAGCTGATTCTCTGAACTGGCTAGTGCTCAGCTCTGTGGAGCTCTGGATTCCATCTTGTCTGGTTAAATTCAGCTCTCAGGTCTTTGCCACTCCTTGGCTGTGATCAGAAGATCTCTCTTACTCTTCCTCAGTTAGATACAACTCTTCTCATAGCTGTTCTGGCAATGCAAATAACCATCTTATCATGGGCTGCAGAGTGCAAAAGCTTTTAGAGAAACACCATTAAACAAACTGGTGACAATTGTTAATTAGGGTCGTTACACAGTTTATGGCTGTAGTGGCCAGCTGAACACACCTCTTGGCAGTCTGTGCAAAAATACTAAGCCACCTAGAACCATGAGCAGCTGCACAATGACGCAATAACATGCCTTTTATCACCCTGTTGATGTGTCCCTCCTGGTATTAACTAGGACAGTGTGATGCAGTATTTTGCCACCTCCTGCTGCTGCTATTCATCTTTACTATGAAAGCTCAGTATTCTCCTACGTAAAATACTGCAGCTCAGCAGCTACCTTGATAAAGATGATCTTTATTCTGCTGCCTGATAATACAGCTCTTTCCAGAGAAACTTAACCTAAGGAGAGGGTTGAAAAAAATGCACCTATGAGAGTCCATATTACTGGAGTTTTATTTTAGCAATAATTTTTCAGCTTCTTTTAACCCAAAAATGAAGGTATTAAAAAAAAAAATAAAAAAAAAATAAATCCCAAAATGTAAGTGAGAGTTTTGCTGGGAGAAATTCTAGGTCTGCTTGTTTGCTTAGAGGAGAGAAACATTTTCCTTTCAGATCAATAATGGGCTTTTCTTTGGTACCCAGAGAAAAAATCAGCTTTAGGAAGGAAGATCGTGTGGTGGTTGCGTGGTATTTTTTTAAAGAGATTTTGACCCTGCATTAAAAGAACAACAGGTATTGTGGAACATGCGTTTGATTATTAGTCTATAGCTGTGACATGGCAACCCTCTCTTGCTTTGTAGAGACACAGCTTCTGGTGATTTGGTTAAGCTTGGTATATTCAGTTTCACTTCGTGGAGGGAAAGATCCCTGCATATCTTAAAGGATTAGCATTAAGCAACAGGAATATATTAAATACTTATCCACTGGTGCTGTCAGTCCTTCAGTTAGGAGGGCAGGGAATTAGGCTGATGAAACAGATACAAAATGTTCTACTCTGAATAACAGATCATGCAAAAGTTAACATCATACGTGAGTTAAACCTCTGAACAAGGCTACCTTTCTCCAGTCAGCCAGCAGCAAATCTTAGCTGGAGACCCCGGGTGTGCCCATGTCCACAGGTAACCTCATTTTGTTTGGTCCTAACATGACCTTAACTCAATACAAAGCCATTCAAGTCCTTTGGCTTGGCCCAGATCTGAAGATGGTCATGTTCTTGCTCCTCAAAACTTGTGTTGAAATTGCTCTGAGATGAGAAGTCAACCCTTTACCTATGTCCAGATGAGCACAAACATCCCTTTCCAAGCTGCTGGAGTCTTCTCCAGAAGAAGAGGGGAGGTCAGGATGTCCCCACTGACAGGAAGCTAGCCAACATTATTCCAGTTTACAAGAAGGCTATGACTGAAAACCCCAAAAACTACAAACCTGTTAGTCCAACCCCAGTACCTGGAAAAAATATGGAGAATATCATTCTGGGTGCTACTGGAGAACATTTAACGAGGGATGCAATCATTGGGCAGAGTCAACACAGGTTCACAAGGAGAAAGTCCTGTCTAACTCCTTTGATATCCCCCTCCAGTAAGGTCATCTGCCTAGTGGATGAAGGGAAGACGATAGATAAGGTTTTTCTGGATTTTAGTAAGGCTTTTGATACTGTATCTCACAGCATCTTTCTGGCCAAGTTGTCCATCTGAGCAGGTGCATGATGTGCTCAGCTTAAAGGGTTACAGTGAATGAAGCTATCTCTGTCTGGTAACTGGTCACCAGTGGCGCTCTTCAGGGTTCAGTTCTAGGGCCAGTCCTGTTCAATATGTATACCAACAATCTGTATGCAGAAGTTGAATGCACCACTATCCACTTTGCTCCTGATACCAAAGTGGGAGGTGGTGTTGAATGTCTTGAGGGGCAAGATGCCTTGCAGAGGGATCAAGACAGATTGGAGCACTGGGCAATGATTAATAGGATGAAATTTAGCAAGTCCAAATGCTAGGTCCTATACCTGGGATGGAATAGGGATGGAATAACACTAGACAGAAGTATAAATTATATGAGGAGTGGCTAGAGAGCAGCCCCGCAGAAAGAGACCTGAGTGTGCTGGATGGCAGCAGACTCAATATGATTGAACAATCAAGAGGGCAAAACCACATCCTGGGGTGCATCAAACACAGTATAACCAGCTGGCCAAAAGAGGCGATTATCCTGCTGTATTTAGCATTGGTGCAGACACACTTGAGTACCAGAACTCATGCAGTTCTGGACATTGCAATTTAAAAATAACATGAAGGTACCAGAATGCATCCAGGGATGGGCAACAAAGCTAGTGAAAGGGTGGAAGCATTTTCTATGAGGAGTAGCTAGGGACTCTGGGGTTGTCTAGTTTGCAGGAGAGGAGGCTGAGGTATGACCTTGTTGCTCTCTACAGCTTCCCAAGAGGGGAAAGTGGAGAGGGAGCTGCTGATAGATTCTCCCTGGTATTCAGTGACAAGAAGGATGGGAATGGTTCAGAGCTATATCAGGGGAGGTTCAGATTGCACATTAGGAAGCATTTCTTTACTGGGAGGCTGTTCAAACACAGGAGCAGGCTGCCTAGAGAGCAGATCAATGTCCCATACCTCTGTCAGTGTTTAAGAGGCATTTGGCCAATGCCCTTAGTAACATGTTTCACTCTTGTTCAACCCTGAATTGATTAGGCAGTTGTCTAAATGATGGCTATAGATCCCTTCCAACAGAAACATTCTATTCTAAGCTATTCTCTTGTTTCTGTCATGTCTCCTTTTCTCTTCCCCCATCCTTTTATTGAGGAATGCTGTGAGCCTTTGGTCCTATCCCTGCTGGAGCTACTGCTTGAAGGTTCACAGGTGGCTAATGTTATGTTCACAGCTGTTAAAAGCATTTACACAGACAGTGGCTGTATTCAGTATCCAAAGGCCAGTAAACCTGGAGTACCTAAGTAGGTAAAAATGTATTTGGGTTCCTTGTGTCTCAGACCAAGACAAAGTCTTTCACCTCTTAATTGGTATGATAAAAAGCATGCAGTGCAGAGGGGGGAACTAAGGTAAGTGGCAAATTTTAAAATATAATGACATATTCTCCAGCAAGCTTCAGAGATGCCCTTTGAGAGCACATGCTCTCAATTACAGTTGTTAAACTCATCCTTTTTCTAAAAATAAATTGAAAACCATACCCTTTTTCTTAAATAAATCTTAAACCTTTGCCTACAGTTAAGCATCTTGATTTATAAGGAACATTTTTTACAGTGGGGAATGTGTTCCACTCTGCTTTTCTGTTCAGTATTATTGTAATTAGCTTTTTAAAAATACTGATAATTTGTTCACTATTTCTTGTCCTTCAGATATTTTTTTTTCTTTTTAAATTTTTTTCTTTCTTAATTCCTTTCCCATCAGGGCAGATAAAACACACTGTCACCAGACAAGTCAAGTTGTTTCCATCTTCTGAAGTTTGAAGTTCAAAGGCCTAATGCTTTCATTCAGTGGCATTTTCCAAAAGGAAGAGGTTGCTTTTCATGGTGGATTGAAAGGCAGCATTTGGAAGGCATGTCCGTGAGAGGTAAATCTGTCCGGCTCTTTGTGTTTGCTTCTATTTCTAGCTGGATCCTGCCACCTTTCAGAACTGCCACCCTGTGCTCTGAGAGCTTTGTACAGCTCTATTCCAGGACAGTGTTGTGCCTTGAGTAGCGTATCCTGGGAAAGCAGCTGAGAGGAGGCAAGAAAGCTGTCCTGGTACAGGAAAGACAAGGGACTCTTGTATTCTGCACACAGAAATCTCATCCTGCCAAAAACTTAGGTTTTGTGGTTCCTGACAGAGCCAGACTGCTCTTGGGAGACACATGTTAAAAGAACAGCATGAGCTGTAGGAAGGGAGTTTCCAATTGAACATGAGGGAGAGAGAAAATGTTCCCCCTGTGAGTGGTGCAGTTCTGAGAATGAGCCCAGAGAGGCTGTGATGTCTTCATCCTTGCAAATGTTCGAAGCTTGATGGGCTGAGCAGCCTGCCCTACTGCTCCAGTTGGTTCTGCTGTGAGCAGAAGTGTGAGCAGAAGGTTGGACCAGAGACCTTCACAGGTCTCTACCCACTTAAACCCTTCTGTGGTGGTACATCACCCATGCTCAATACAGTAGATCTTATGTGTATTAATACTTTTTGAGACAAACAGGAAGAAAATGTATGTGTCAAGGTGCTTCCCAGGTAAGGAGGGGAACAAGGAGCAGGAGAGAGAAGTAAATGTCCCTCTGCAGTGTTGGGTGGTTTGACTATGAGTCCTCTTCAGTGCCTGTTCTACTAGCACGCACTTATCCAGTGAGCAGTTTAATATCCCACTTGCAACAAGAAGCAGACTCAGAACAGTGCAAAGGCATGTGATGCCTCCATGGGTACAGAAAAAATGAGGCTTAACAAAGGAAAAAGTCAGAGCCGTGCTCTACAGTACCTCTATCTCCCATGTGACATTTCTGAAAGGAACCTTTTTACAAGCTGGACACTTCCTGTATGCATTTTTTTTTTTCCTCTTGTATTAGTTAAATGTAAAGATGCAAAGTTCTGTTTTGCTTTGCTTTGCTTTCCCTTTATGTGAAAGTAGTTTCCTGTGATTTTGGTTAGGTGGGTTTTTTTGGTTTTTTTCCAGGGCAGTAGGAGTAATGAAAGTTCCAGTTTTAAAAATAGCGTAGGAAAAAGCTTGGGGGAAAAGTAATGAATTGTGAGAGAAGGAGAGTCATTGGGAGAGTGAAAGTGACTAAGGAAGAGAGATGCTGTGAGAGACAAGAGGGTTAGTGCTTGATCCAAATCCACTGGAACTACTGGGGACTGGGAGTGTGTAGAGAAACCAGGGACAGACAAACCCTGAGAGAGGAAAGCAAATAAAGCTGAGCAGCAGAGATTCTCTCTGAAGGTAGGAAAGCAGGAAATCAGTCCAGGAGACAAACAGAATACAGACTAATTGCTTAAAAGAGATTTTGGAAGGAATGCTCCCTCATCTATATGGTGGGAGCCATAGGATAGCTCCCTCCAAAGCTGTGGCTGCCCTGGCCCAATCCTTGTGATAGTCCAGTCTTTAATGGAGGGTTGGAGTGGAGATGTCCAGTGTTTGTAGAAGTAGTGCTTTTGTGAGTCTTATCTATGAGGCTTATCAGAGAAAAGTGTTAATGGAATTTTGTTCCTGCCCTTGGGGTTTTAAAGAGAATGAGACTGCCTGCTGGTTAGAGAAGGAGGAACATGCCCTAGGGAAGTGTGCTGGCAGAAACCAGGTCCTTTCCTTGGCCTGATGTGTAAACTCCAGCTGTCTACCTGTCTGGTCATGTTAAGCTTTTCCAGTCTTGTTTGTATACCTTGGGCAGAAGTTAGGAGTGAGAGCAAAGCAGGTTCATGCCTGAAGAGTCAGGAAACAAAGGAAAGCAAAGAAGAGGAGCACACACTGGCATCGCCTTCAGACACTGTGCCAAGGTAAGAATCACTAAACAGAGTGCCTCAACTGAGAAACTCAACTCTACTTGTTGGTCTTGTCTTGCCCAAGGTAAGAGCAGCAGTGATTCTCCAAAGGCTCAGATGAGCAGCACACCAGGGCTACCAGGAAGTAGAGGCTGTGTGAACTCTCTCTCTTGTCACTATACTGTCTCAAAGGAAAACTGCTTTAAAACCAGTAGGTGGGCAAGAGTCGTTCTACTCAGGGGTTGCAGGAATCCTTCAGTGGTGGGACAGGCTCTCTTCCCAACTGCTTTCACCTTGATTGGTCCTTGCAACCCAAGCTTAGATTCTGAGTGACAACACCTAGGGTCTTAATATAGTTCTTGGTGTGACAATTTTCTCTATGAATCTCATACACTGATATCCTCTGTTGGCTGTCAGAAATGGAGGACTCTGTCCAGACTCCCAGACACCGAGGAGCTGAAGATATTCTATGGAAAATTGTGTACAGATGCTTTCTCATTCACTCATTTCCCACTCAGAGCTTCCTTAAATTCTTGCTTTATCTCTTCTCCTTGTCCTCTTATGTTTAGACAAACATCACTTGCACCCTCTCCCATAACAAGATTTTCCATGTGCTGCTGTTTCCCCTCTCAGCAGAATAGCTACTTATCAGGGAGCTCTGGTGGCCCTGGCTTCCCTTTGTTCCCCAAATACACTCACTTGACAGCATCTGCAATAAGCAGAGGCCTCTTAGAGCAGATGGGTATGGCTGTTAGATGCAAGTGTTTGCTGTCATTATTAGAAGCTGTTCTCAGATGCAGACATTGCCACAGATATTTGGTTGAATACATTGCAAGAGTTTCCAGTAACTTTAACAGCAGTGTATTTAGTGTTACAATATTACCATGAAACATAGATGGAGATGTCCTTTTTTTTACCTGTTTCATTAAATCTGTTCCTCTTTTGTGTTGTTTTTCATTTAGTTTAGGTTTTCATTTCTATCTGAGAAGGCTTTGTACTGCCGCATACAAATACTTCCAGGGGCCAGGAGCAGAGTGTGCTCCTCAGCTAACTTATGCTGGGTCAGAAAACACATTTGTTACACATAGTCCTGCACAGACTGGCAGTCAAAGCACGGAATATTTAGGAAGCTGTACCCAAGAGGGACAAACACGCTGACATCTGTAAAGGGGGTTTCAGGACTCCCAGTTTGCATCCAACCACAGTACATTTGTGGAGGCAATCTACTTCTGTCTTCAAAGTTAGATGCTTAAACATGTCTAAATTTTGCAGTTTCTCTCAACATAGAAGTGGTGAAACTTGTTTTTTTAAACCGAAACAAAACAAGTCTTCTCCTAAGCATGTGTAAATTACCAAAAGGAATCTAAGAAAAAGATGCAATTTTTGATGAAGCCACGTGTCTCTGCAGACCTGCCTTGTTCCATGTCCAAATGCTGCTGTCCAAATGCCACCTGTCTGTATCTAAATTATCTACAGTGCCTCTTGGCAGCAGCAATGTGCTGAACTCCTGCTCTTGGAGTGTCAAGGATGAGTGCTGTTGTGGTTTAAGCCCAGCCATAAATCCGCCATGCAGTCACTCACTCACTCCCCCACTTGCTCCCCCCACTCCTGGAAGGATGGGAAGGAGAATCGAAAGAATTTAACTCCCACAGGCTGAAATAAGAACAGTCCGGTAACTAAGGTATAACACAAACCACTGCTGCTACCACCAGTAATAATAATGATAAGGGAAATAACAAGAGAAGTGATTACAACCGCTCACCACCCACTGATCAATACCCAGCCTGATCCGAGCAGTGACCTAACCCTTCTGGGGGTAACTGCCCCCAGTTTATACACTGGGCATGATGTGCTGCAGTATGGAATACCTCTTTGGTCAGTTTGGGTCAGGTGTCCTGTCTCTGCTTCCTCCCAGCTTCCTCTCCTCCCTTCCTACCTGGCAGAGCATGGGACTCAGAAAGTCCTTGGTCAGAGTAAATGTTACTTAGCAACAACCAAAATCATCAGTGTTATCAGCTCTGTTCCCAGGCTGAAAGTCGAAACCACAGCCCTGCACCAGCTACTAAGGAGAAAAATGGCTGCTACTGCTGAACCAAGGACAGATGCTCATTGGTGTACTTTGGGAAGCCTGTTTTAACAGTTGTGTTTCCATCCCCACATTTGAGCCTTTTATTACATTATCATCTGCTGCAAACTGGGTTTATAACAGTAAATAGAACATTAAGGGCCCAAATTCCGGTGACATTGGTATTTGTAACTACTTGTCTACCCTGAGGATGTGGCCATGGGTGTATTTATCAGGCAAGCTACCCTGAAAAATGTCTAGTCCCTTTCGTGATGTGCTTTACAAAGGCAACTAAATCAGAATGTTTGTTATGGAGCAGAGGGGTAAATGTAATCTTTTGTGCAGGTTTTCAACATTTCTCCACATCAATGTGTCTTTTAATCCCCAAAGCACAATGTGAGAACTTTTTAGAGTAGAAAATTCTGTTTAATGTGTCTCACAATGTACTTGAAGTCCAACATAGAAACTCTTTCCTCATGCTCAGCTCTGAATAAATCTGCCTTGGTTTCTCAGGAGAAATGCTGGGTAGGAAGGAGAGAGCACTCTGAGCTCTCCTTTGATATACTGATGAAATCATTGCTGCATTTTGTATTCCAGCAGGCGTGCCACTGTTCTTTATTTATATTTTTAATGCAATGCCATTTTATATGTATCAAAACTAGTGATGAAACTAATATATGGCATATAAATGCATTATACAAAAAGAACCCTGGCAGCTGCTTTAGAGAGATGATTAAAATTTAAAAGGCAATTAGCCAGTAGGAGAAAACAAAATAAACTCATTATTTACTATGGCTACATCCCTAATGGAGTGTGGAAATGATTTTATTAATATTTTTGTTATTTCAGAGGGTGGTGGGTTTTTTTCTTGGCAAATAGATAAGATTTTCTGCTTTACAGGAAAGATGATTGCTCCAAAAGTTAACAGTTTCTGTTGCAAACCCAGTTGCTCTGGCAACTGCTTCCATCCAGAAGATAATGTTCAATAAACAATTCTCTTCCTCCATTTTGGGCCAATCTACTTGTAAGTCAATTTGGTTTACTCCTTTAGATGCTCATGTCATTTCTTCTTGAAAGAAATCTGTGCAGATTTGTTGGTCCACTGCATCATTGGAGCTTTGCAAGTAGTGCACAACAAAGGCTTTGGCTAGCTTATAATAAGGTCTTTGGACTTTTCAAAGTCTGGAAGGTGTTAATATCATAAGAAACAGAAAAGAGGAAGATCTTTTTCAAAGTCCTAGTGAAACACTCACAGGGCATAAGACTATTCACAAGGCATCCAGACCTGCGACCTGGTCCTTCTCAGTCAGACCTTTATATCCCTTAGTCATTTTCTCACCAGAATGAAAGCTAGGACTTTCCTGTGTAACACTTTTAAGGTCACTCCCTAAAACCTTCAACAACAATAAATAGTTGAAACCATTAATCTCTGTATTTCAGAGACTTTTTGTGACTTCTAGAGCTTTATCTATAATGATGTGCCCAGTACAAGCTTACCTTACCTAAACTTACCACTTTAAAAGAACTGGGCTTCAGACCACCACGCACTCTAGGCTGTTGACCTGATAAAGATCATCTGGCACTTCAAACAGCAAGGAGAAAATGTACCCATGGGAGATGTGTCCACCTGTGATTATTTCTAATTTTGTCTTTATTTTTTAATTGACTTAGCACAAAGGGAAATAGCAGCAATTTTCTTCTGACAAAGAAATAACCTTTAGGATTTGTTAATTGGATAGCAAGGAAATAAAGACCTGAGATGTGTTAATTGCTTGTGTTGAGATGTCTATTGACTGAGCAATTAGGATGTCATTGCAAGAGGATGCTTGCATAAGTTGGTTGTAGGGCTGGACTGTTTTGGTGTAGAGATTTTGGAGACTTTTACTAGTAAAAGATAACTGTTCCATGAGTAAAGTAAATATAAATGTTGAAGGAGTGGGAGATAGTCCCCTGGATAGCCCTTGGGATATATATCTCTGCTGTGTGTTAAGTGTATGCGTGAATGAGATCAATCTCACTTCATTTTGCCTAGCTGTCTGTTTCACTTTTTGCAAGACGTTGTGACTACAAAAGAGATAACAAGGCCTTGTGCTGTAAGAACAGATATTTAATCTTGCTAATCAAAGGATATTAGTGATGCCTTCTGGTTTTGCATATTGGTCTTTGTAATAATCTTAGTAGAGCAAAAACCACAACTGCAGCTAGGTCTTCTTTCTTCAAGCTAATCTAGCTGTCAGCAGATATAGCTCATAATTAAATATGACTTTACTCTATTCTAGTGCCTAGATTTATTCCTCAAAGGCTTGGAACTAATTATATTCAGGTTTAACCTTAGCTTCCTCTGATAGGCCTTGAAAGTGCTAAACTCCAGAGGCTGACTTTTTCTAACAGTTATTTAGATACAAATTTGTAGTAAGGCACAATTACAGGCTCTGTTTCTGAGGAATTTTAACTGGTGCTTTCTTTGTAAATTTAAAGTCATGTTGTCAGCTAAGGAAGCAGAAAAAATATTCAGTCAACTCTGTGGAGCAAAATGTAGTGAAACAGTGTAATCTGAATGAACAAATCAGATGCTTACTGGGCTCTGCAGCAGGCCATTCGGCTTGGTCCCCTTGGTCTGGGTTTCCTGCAGTGAGATCATGTATCCATCTATCTGAACAAGGAAATAGCCACATTTCATTATGTGACAGCTATGGTAACCCAGGGAGTGTCATACTTTTACTACTAGGATCATAGAAGTATCTTACAAGCCCACTCTTCTCTCTGCACCAAGTAAGTCTAAAGTGCCAGGTACCAGCCACTTCCCTCCCTGGGGCAGAAAAGACACCTGACAATCATAGAATCACAGAATGGTTTGGGTTGGGAGGGACTTCAAATATCATCTAGCTCCAATACCCTGCTATGTGTAGGGACACCTTCCACTAGACCAGGTTGCTTCAAGCCGTGTATAACCTAGCCTTGAACACTGACAGGGATGGGGCAGCCACAGCTTCTTTGGGCAACCTGTGCCAGTGCCTCACCACCCTCATGGGGAAGAACTTCTTCCTAATACCTAAATCTCCCCTCTGACAGTTTAAATCCATTCCCCCTTGTCTTGCTACTACATGCCCTTGTCTAAAGTCCCTCTCCAGATTTCTTGTAGGCACCCTTCAGGTACAGGAAGACTGCTTCAAGGTCTTCCTTGAGCCTTCTCTTCTCCAGGCTGAACAAGCCCAGGTCTCTCAGCCTGTCTCCATAGCAGAGGTGCTCCAGTGCTTGGAGCATCTTCATGGCCTTCTCTGGACTCACTTCAGCAGGTCCATGTTCCTCTTGTGTTGCTGCCCCAGAGCTGGATGCAGGACTTCGGGGGGGGGGGGGGGGGGGGGGGGGGGGGGGGGGGGGGGAGGTCTCACGAGGGCATAGCAGACGGAGAGAATCCCCTCTCTCATCCTGCTGGTCACGCTGCTGGTGATGCAGCCCGTGACACAGCTGGTTTCTGGGCTGCAAGCACACACTGTCAAGTCATGTCCAGCCTTTTATCAACCAACATCCTTCTCCCCAGGGCTACTCTCAATCTTCTTTTGCCCCCAGGTCTGAATGAGGGAAAGGAAACTGCCTGTTTTATTTTCTATGAGAACTGCTGCTCAGGGTGGCAAGTTCACAAAAACTCTGTGCACTGTGATTGAATCTTCTTGAGTAGGACTGACAGGTCTTCCACATGTGATGCCTTTTAGGAGTGAAACACAGTTTGTTGGTGCCTTCTGAGTTTGAGCCACTGAGGTTTTTAATTTGCTTGTTTGTTTCTTTATGTTTGGTTGGTTTGTTTTGGTGTTTTGTGGTTTGGGAGGGGTTTCTGACAAAGCCTGCTCAGCCCAGCAATTCCTTGCTCATGCCTGTGCCCTAATGTAGCACACAGGAGAATTTGACAAGCCTGTAGGCAATTTCACCTGCTCTCAATAATTGTATGTGGTCTGTGACGTGACTATTTGTCTCTATGTTCTTTACCAATATGCCTTTCACTCATAGGCATGAAATAAAGATGTGCTGTTTCTCAGCTAGGAAAGCTGTACCACAGAGACTTTTTGGGACTGTGTCCTCAGACCCTCAGGTGCCCTTGGTTACTTGTTTTGAGTCCATCTGACTTGTCCAGGGTCACAGATAAACCAGCATCTCCAAGGCTAGCTTTCAAATGCAAAACTAGGAGACAGCTGAGTGATTTTGGACAGCGGTTGAAATCTTAGGTGCTGCCTGAAGGACAAAACTTGAGGCAACACTTGCAGAGCAACCTGTTTTCCCTGACCCCAGCCATACCATGAGAGCCACTTGAAACTCTGAGAAACTGGAATATGCTAAATACATTTTTGTCAGATAGGAATCTTTCTTCCAAGCAGAGATTACCCAGAGGGTGAGCTGCTCAGGGCAAATTGACATTAGAGAAATAATAAAGCAAGTTTAAACCTGTTTCTATTCGTTTGGCAAGTGCTTTCAGGCTAATAATACAGAGGACAGCAGTATTGTGTAGTAATGGGCTTCCTTTCTGTTGTTCTGTGAAACTGCACTTCATTAAATGGCAACCTTTCTCCTGTCCCTAAATAGTAAACTATAGAGGTAGCAATATAAATGCACTTCAATATTTTATAGAAGCAAAGGGTGCCTGCTATCTATAATTGCAGTCAATACTTGGACTGCAGAGAAATGCCTTAATTTTTTTAATGCTTCATACATGGAAAACCAATCAGGCTTTTCCTGTGTTTCTAATTGCATTGGCTGGCTCTGTAAGAGTGTGCTTTTCCAAATTATTACCAGGCCCTGGTAGAAGTAGAACTGAAGTTGAACCTTCATGCAATTAAATGCTAGTACTTGTTGCAGCCTACTTGTGTAAGCCTCTAACCCAAGTCCATTTAGCTTTGGGACCCCTAGTTCCGCATTCGTGTGAAACATCTATGAAGGTGTAAAACCTTCAAAAAGGTGTATGAAGGTGTAAAACCATCTATGAAGGTGTAAAACCTTTACACCTATGAAGGTAAATCTTAAAGTTAAACCTTAATCTATGAAAGGTTAAATTTATCAACTTAAACCTTGATTAAATTCTGCCTGGAAAGCAACGAGTCTTAGAATTCCTGTACCCTAATGAGGGATAGGGATGAGAAATCTTTCCAAAATCAGGTGGAAGTCAGCAGGAAGTCTTGGTACTGAAGGGAAAATTAAGTGAGAGGCAGAGAGCATCTTATAACTGATGCTGCTTGGATAAGGTGAGTTGAAACAAAGACACAGTAGGTTGTAAATGTGGCTGTTTCTTAGGTCTGTCCTCAAAAGCCCCATCAGAAATATAAGTAGCATTATTTTTATGTCATTTCTAAGCAGTCTGGGCAGGTCTACTGTCTAGCTTTCCCACAGAGATCTGCAACCTACAAAAAGCAGCACTTACTTTGTCATAAACCAGATGGTTTTGGCTGTGTGCTACAGAGAAACAACATCTGCAGACAGCCGTTCTCTGTTGATGTCCTCCCTCATCTCTCTCCTCAAGGATAGCAGATATATTCATGTTCAAGGAGTCCTCTGTCTTTGTGGCTAAAGTCTGCTTCCATCCAGCATAGGCTGTGGAGTCCAAGGTATTGAGGTATGGATATGGCCACACGGATCCATTGTGCACAGCTGATTAGAAAGATGTGGCATCTTCTGCAACCTGTGTGCTGCCTGCACATCAAAGGACACACCTCTTGGACCATGTACCTCTGTGTGACAGTGCAGAAGAGTCTTACACTTGCTCTGAAAAGACAGGCTTGCTAATAAGTGTTGCGTCAAAATGCACGAGATTTGTCTTCAAGAAAGTCCCCTGTTTGTTTGTTGCTGTAATTACTGTGTCCTTGTCACACTGATTGAGTGCTCAATGGAGGAGAGATGGTTTAGGCACAACTGATACAGCCCCAACTTTCTCATCCTATCTTCATATGGGAGGTGCTCCAGTCCCATGATCATCCTCATGGCCCTCCTCTGG
>JANRGW010039700.1:0-15557 GCA_024733675.1 Psilopsiagon aymara | reverse complement strand
ACTGTAAGGGTGGTGAGGCACTGGAATGGGTTGCCCAGGGAAGTTGTGAATGCTCCATCCCTGGCGGTGTTCAAGGCAGGGTTGGGCAGAGCCTTGAGTACCATGGTTTAATGTGAGGTGTCCCTGCCCATGGTAGGGGGGGTTGGAGCTAGATGATCTTAAGGTCCTTTAGAGCCCTAACTGTTCTATGATTCTATGTGTTGCTCAAGGGTTGGTGACAGGACCAGATGAGGAGTTATTTCCATAGGTTTGATCATCCACAATCTTAGATACTGAAAATTCATTGAACTGTCATTCTTTATTAGTGACTTATGTAGGTGCTTGCAGTTGGACAAGACAGACCTTTAAAGAGTCTCCACATCTGCTTCTGAAATGGATGAAGCCATTCAGCAGCATTGCCAATCCAGAGTCAAAGACTGCCTTTCAAATTCACACCAACCATCCCTCCAGAAGGCAAATCCTAACTACAGGTCACATTTACTGGTGTATGTCTCCTTTTTAGCTCAGCCTGAAACACAGTATTGACACGAAGTCATGAAAAGCCATGCAGTCTTATCATGCCACCTTGTGCTAGATTGGTGGCAGGCAACAAAAATAATTTTCTAAGAGTTCAGACATAATTAAAATAAATGTATCATGGAATCATAGAATAGTTAAGATTGGAAAGGACCTTAAGGTCATACAGTTCCAACACTCCTGCCATGGGCAGGTACACCTAACACTAGACCTATAGATATAGTATCACTGATAGTTAGGGTGTTCTGAAATCCTGAATGTTTTTCCTGGTTAATCTAAGTTTCTAGTGGAAAGTGTCCCTGCTCATGGCAGGGGTGTTGGAGCTAGATGATCTTTAAGGTCCCTTCCAACCCAATCCATTCTGTGATTCTATGATATAAATTGTCTCTTGTGTCTTGTAAGAACACAGAATATTGCTCAGGTCCAAGATGTTAATCAGAATTTCATATATTATGTATATGGCAACACTGGCATTGGAAAATGCTGTGTTAAGAGCCGCTTTGTAGGCATGAACTTGGGCACATAAAGTATATATGCAAAATGCCCTGTGGAATACAGGATATGAAAAGTAACCACCACAATCTGTCACATGTTAACAGACCCTGAAAAATGTCATGACAGGAGAATAATTTACATGTCATTGTTTCCTAAACCTCACCAAAGTCCTTTCGTAATCCCTCACTTGCCCTGCCCCCAGAAAGAGACATTTAGTCATTTACAATAGGAGGGAAGATGGCCAGGCTGGGATCAGAAGTAATTCTTGTCCCCAGGTGCTTCATAAATCACACTCAGGTAATCTAGTAATAAAGTTGGTAATGGAAATGATGCTGTGGCAGTGAGTTATATTTGCAGGTGGTGTGACAAGGAGTTCACCCCAGGAACCCTCTTAGTTGTCTGCTTCTTCCCCCACAGTACCCCCTGTGCTTCTAATTCTCCCTTGTCTCCGATTTTGTTCTGGTTAATCAGGGCCTGAGTCATACACCTTGAAATAACAGTCACCCTCATTTCCAAATTCCAGCTTCAAAGATGCATGAGCAATTATAGTACTTCTAGAAATTAAGGTTCAATTTTGCCAAGGGTTGACCTTGTGAAGTGCCGAGCTTTTTGCCCTCATTTCAGTAACACGCCTCTCCCTGTGTTTAGCTTTAAGCTTTGGACTTGTCTGCTTGCAGTTAAGCACATGTTTAAGCTGTTTAGTAGATTGTGGTTTGAGTATACAGTACCTGGCAGATTCCAGTCATGCGGGACAGAGTACTCAGGGACATGTTTGTGCTAGGGCTGAACAAGTATATTTATTCTAGATGCTGATAACTCTGCCAAATGCTTCTATAGACCCTGCTTTCCAAGCCCTGACCTTTTGTCCTGTAAAATATATATAAAGTGTATATATTTTGTGTATATGAGGTATAGTTCTACTGTTCCTGGAGCATTTCCACAAGCATGGAATTATACCCAGCATGGATGCAGGCAGGATACTTATAGAGTTGTGGGCAGTTGAATGGACTTACTGGGTGGCTTCTTATATGACCACTCCACTGTCACGGGAGAGTATCCTTCCATATTCGCCCAACAGCTCAAACTCCCTACACGACCAGTATGGTTTAGATATTAGTGCTGGAGAGGACACTATATTGTACTTTCCCTGCCAGCACTGACTATACTTTTCTGTTACGTGCAGCTGCAAGCAAAATCAAAGAATTTGGTGGAGTATGTCTAGATTTCAGAAGCCAGGAGTGCCTCCACAATATTCCCAAGTCCAGGCACATACATCTCTCTGGTATGCCAGGGTGAGCCTTAGGTGTGCACCAGCCTATCCTTTTGCCTCACCCACTTCTTCACACCTTTGTTTCATGGGAAATAAGCTCAGACAACCATGACACATTCTTCCAGACCCCCAAGCAAGGAGCATACTGTCAGGTATTCCAGACCTACGGCATAATGCATGTAGCCACATGTTCTGTGGTGTTTTACAGACTTCAACCCTTCTCTTTCTGTTAAGTCTCACCACCCATTTTGGAATACAGTTTTCAAAATATACTTTTCATGAAGCATAGGTATTTCATATACAAGCTTGCTTTTGTCTTTGTGAAAAGACTGTCCCATCCCTATGGGATTGCTTCTTTCTGGCTATCTGATGTCCTCTGCTCATTATTACGCACATAAAACTCCTGTCTAGTGAATTCACAAATGCCGTTGATTCTGTCATCTCCCTAGACAAACAGCTGCCTCTCTTTCACCAAAACACACAATCCAGGTACCAAGGTGCAGCCTCACAGAAGACTATGCCAGACTCTATAGAAATAAAATCATAAATCCATAACCCTCCTTCTCACCCAGCTCTTCTTCCTGGCCTGAACATAGGTGCCAAGAAAACAAGAAATGGAGGATTTGAAGGATGGAATATTGATTTTCTAAACAGTAGCCTAATACTACAGAGTTGATAAACAAGAGGAGTACTCAGTACTTAAGGGTTTTAAGATTATTCATGCAAGGAAGTTATACAGAAATTCTGTTATGACATAAGCAGTTACAAAAAGGTTTCAGACTTCATTAAATTCTGCCCATAAAACTTAAAAATCTTTAAACCTTAAAAATTTTGCAGAGAGACTTTAGTTTTGCTTGTTTACATTATTTTAGTGCCTGTCTGTTGCAGACCTCGTACAAGTCTTTGCTGTTAATCCCATGTGCCCAATTACCTCAAGGCTTGTTTTTATAAAACAAAAAGCTGTGGTTTGTTTCAACATCTGAACATCAGCAGCAGGTTAGCCATGCCATGTCCCCAGTTTCAGACTGACCTCTGGCAATCCTGCTTCCTGGTGGAATAACAACACCATGTGTCCACTTCCGAACACCTGACATGCACTCATATTCCAGAAGTAACAGTATGGAGGAAGGGAATCTAGCTGTCAGTCAAACCCATTGTCTTTATCTTTTGGAGAGATGACAAACTTCTGTTAGCAGAAGTAGAATTGAAACAAATCCTTTCCAACTAGAAGTTTCACACATTTTCAGGAAAATGCTAACCAAAGTTGCTGAAAATAAAATGGAAAGTGATGCGGAAGCTAAAGTAACTTCACGTGCTATATTCAAAGCCAGACTGTGAATGAATTTCTTGAAATACCAAATTCTAACTGTAAAAAACCTGTCAGAATGCATCACGTATGAACACAGGAAGACATTACGGACCATAGGGAGATGAGTATCTGTGATGAGAAAAACAACCCAACTGGCATGTAGGGGGATGCTTGAAGCCTCCTTTGTTATGACTACAGTAAAAATACACATCTATTTTCTTAGAATAACAAAGTATTCATTCACTTTCCTGCTTGGAGCTGTTGGGCATTTACATCGTGTTATTAACAACTGTACAAATGTCTTGTGTCTTGAAAAATCAAAGGCATTAGTGAGTCAGGAGAATTAATACTTCCCTGTAGCCCTGCCCCTGGATTTCCTTATGTGTTTTGCTTTAAGGAGTTACAGGATTAAAAAAAACCATAATCTATGCTGGAATCAAGGACTGGTGCTCAGGACCTCCATCTCTCAAGGGAGCACCTTGAGAGTTGTGAGTACAGAGTTGGGCTTCCTACTATTGCTTGTGCTTTTCCTGGCTTTGTGATCCTTTAGTGCTTTTTGTCCAGCAGTCTCTGCAGTGAGAGGGAAGGCTCACGCAGCTTAGCCTCCTAGCTCTGGTCTAAGAAGCTCCTGTTTGAGAAGAGGGAGTTGCAGGTTTGAACGCTGTCCCTCCGAGGAGAACCCTGATCTCTTTTTTTCCTTGGGTGGATATTCAAACCACTGAATATTTCTACTCAGAGGACATTTTTCAGCAAGACACGTTTGTTCCCAGGGCAAGAGCTAGTTACCTAAACCTAGAGGTGGTTGAAAGGAAGAAGGGCTCAAAATATGTTCTGGTTTCATACATGCAGAAGTCTAAAACTGAGAAGTGGAAGAATCTTAGCTCTCCTCTGCCTTCTCATTTCCCACTGGTTGGTTTTGTTACTAGGAAAAGGATGCACCACAGACTAACTCCCTCTGTGCCTGGAAGGGGTGAGAGATGCCTAAATGATGCTCATGAATCACAGTCCTTGAGTACCTGCCTAGAGACAAAAAACTCAGCTTGAGTCCCTTGTGAATCTTCCCCTTTCGTTCCTAGTGTCTAAGCTTGAAAACATGCCTACCATGCACATGAAGAAACTAAAAAGTTGTTAAAAGGGAAAAATATCTTTATTTCCTTTCTTTATGCCATCAGCTAAATGTTTGTACCCCTTCCCTTGCATAAGACGCATTTGTGCAGTGGTTCAATTCAGAAAACAGATTCCTGAGGAAACAAACCACTTTCTGTCAGGTTAGACTCTAGCTACATTAGCTCCCTGAGCTTGCTTTGTCTTCTGGTTCCACTGGCACTAATGCCATGCAAGACACAAGGCCAAAACGTGCTGGAAAGGAAGAAATGTGCAAGTGAGGAAGGAGGGGAATCAGGCAGCAGTAACCCAAATTTAGATCAGCTTATGCTGTGCTGGAATTGTACTCTGAGGTACAGTTTGGGCTGTTATGTGCCCAGTGGGTTGCCATCATCCATACCTCCTGTAAAATAAATCTGTTTGAACTGCACACAGGGTCCCAAAATAGATTTGATATCACCCACTGTAGGGGGTTGCGATTAAAAAGAAAAGGAAAAAAAAGACTTGGCAGTGAGCAAGGCCCAAGGGTGGGTTTCATGTGATGCTGAAAGCAATTTAACAGCTTGCTGCTGCTGAGAGGGGGCTGATCATCTTTTTTTCTCCTGCACTTCCTCCCCCATAGGCACATGCCATTAATGCTTGCCTTGCAGCAACTCCAGCATTTATCTTGCACTTATTTTAAGAGTGGGTCAGTTTGTCTTGCTAACCACATCAGAAAACAAAGCCAGCAAAAGAGTGAGTGGTCTGCTGGGCTTAGGAGTTGAGTCAGCTTTCTTGGTCACCTGTGTTGGTCAGATAAGCGCCGCATGGAGCAATGCCAGGGAAGGGGCAGGAGGCCCTGCTGGGAGCAGGAGGGTGGCAGAGGAGGCAGGAGTAGGAATGCAGCATGCTGGCAACACCAAGCTGCTAGATTGGCTCAGTTTCCTATCGCCCCAGCTCTTCTTGGACTTTGCTATCCAAAGCACTTTATTAAACGCATGCAACTCCTACGTCAGAGCCCTGACAGCCTTTTAGTGCTATATATTATGGGCCAAATGAGTTTGCAGATCCTTGCAGATTCAAGAACCGGCTTTGTTCTTGGCTCTTGCTGGCAGCTTGGGCAAGTTGTGGAAGAGTGGTGCAATGTGCTTCCCCTCTGGGAAATTCTGCTTACTAAGGGAGTAGTCTAATTCTCTTCTTGAAGCTTTTGGAGAATCTGTATCACCAGCCTCCTGGAGGGGTGCTGCAGTAATCCAGATGCTAGGCAACAATAGTAGGAAATGCTGTGATGAAGCCTGCTTTCAGTAGGGAAGAATGTCACTTAAATGACAGAGTACCTACTTGAAAACTTCCCCTCTTTGAGCAGCAGTCTAGTGACTGCTTTGTTAAGAGGAGTTAACATTTTGTTTGCTATCAGGTCAGAGGTTTTACAGGCAGTTGTCAGAATGGGCCCAGCCTCTCTGCTGGCATTTATAAGCCAAGAGATTCACAGATCTGTTTCATAGGTCACAGCTCTGGCTCTTCACTGTTTCAGAAACAAAAGTGATTTCAGTTGGCCAATAGTCAACCAGTAAAGAGAGCTCTTTTGCCCCTGGGGTGTAGGAGGATCCCATTTGAGTGATTACAATCTGTAAAATCATCCACATTCATTGGACAGAGAAACCATTAACTCTGTCCCTGACCCCCAGGCGCCCAGGCAATAGGATCTACTCAAAGCGGTTGAGTCCCACTGTGAGTTCGTAGAAGCTGTGGTGGAAACATGGGAATCTTTCTTCCCCTCCCACAGAAGTTAAAACATGAGCTTTCCAACATCCTTCACACTGAAGTCGATTTGCTTCAGTGAAAATTCCTCTGTGCTGTACATCTGCTGAATTCCTCCCTGCAGCATCTGTTGCTCAGCTATTGTTGAGTATGTAATGGAGCCACAGGAACCCCAGGCTCCAGATTATTCCACACAGAATCATTCCATTTCTGTGTTTTTATGCTGCCAATATCTGTAAAGAGGATGTGTGCACTTACTGACAGAATTTGGGAAGTTTCAGTAACACGGCCAGCGATTTCTAAGGAGGAGGTGTCCTGAGTTTTTTGGCAGGGTTGAAAGAAGCAGGCCTGAGTCACCAGCAGTGTAGCAGAGCTTCCGTACCTTCACTTGGGATAGTGGTTGCATTTTCTGCTTTTCCACACTCATGCCACAGTGTGCATGGCCTTTGCACCCCACTGCAGTTTCTAGTTGTGAGAAAGAAATAATTTGTTGTGGCTGCAGTCAGTGCCTGGTGTGGGTCCTACTTTCTGAGAACATGCTTGCCTTAGGCTTGCTGCATGAGTCTTCAGATATGCTTAGCATTCAAATGTGGTTAACTCGGTTTCTAGCCCAGATGAACTTTTACAATTAAGAAAGACATTCTGCAGTGAAATCAGATTTTTTTTGTTTGTTTATTTTTACCTTCAATGCAAATTGCAGTGATGCAGTCATGCTCTGAGCATATGTGTGCTCTTGGGTGTCTGTATGTTCTCCCTTCGCAAATAACTCTTGGCCATTCTGAGCCCAGTTTCACTTACAGCTAGCAGTTTCAAACATACTGGCTCCCTACATATTCCATGAAAGAAGATGGTTGAATATAGCAGAGGGAAAGTCTTGTATGAAAGAAAATGTATGCAACCAGCCCAAGCCATGTTAGGCGTAAAAGAATCTACACAGGAGAGCAATATTCTATGTCCCAACCTTATGAAAAGTTGTAATCAGCAGTGGCACCACCAGAGAATCCTACCGTCAGATGCAAATGAGCCAGAAACAAGGTTTCATTTGCTGTGTCACATATGGAAATACTCGATTACTTAGGAGATAAAAAATAAATACTAATTTTGTCTCCCTGCCCGCTTGCTTTCCTTCTTTGCTGGATTATAGAATATGGAACCAGGTCCTGTATGACCAGGAAGTGAGGTTGATAGCTATGCATAGAAGGCTTAATTTTAAGAGAATGTTCATGGCAAGGGGGTTGGAACTAGATGATCTTAAGGTCCTTTCCAACCCTAACTATTGTATGGTTCTATGATTCTATGAAATGTATCCTTTGAATCTGAACATGGAACGTTTTACTTCCCATGGTCTTGTATGACTTTTCCTTAACTCCATGTTAGTTAGGTCTTACCAGGTCACTGCACGTTTGGTATGTCCAACATTGAAACTATAAAATAGGTGAATTAAAAGGCTTTATTGGAGAAAAGCACAATAAAACCATGCTAGCTTTAAAATTCTGGTTGGCTTCTAGCTACTTTCAACAATCCACACATCTCCTGTCTCATGGTGAAGGCCTCATCTTCCCAAAACTGAATGGTTCATACTACAAATTTTCAGAATCGGAGCATAGCAAAGTGCGAACAGAAATATAATATAAATTTCAGTTGCCAAAAGAAATAAACTAAATGTTTTAATGTGCATTCCTGGTGGCTTTTACTGTCTGTCTTTGTCTCAGCCACAGTGTATAAATAGCCACTAGATCTTCTCAAGTATTTGGAAGCCTGTGGCTTCACAGAGCAAATACATATGAGTATGCAGAGGCTGATGTTGTAATAATTACTAATCTTATTGTAGTTTTACGTATATAGTACAACATACACTATACCTTCATTATTATGAGTTATTCTGTTGACTTCAGCACATTTATTCATCTTAGTAGATAAATGCACTGTCTTCCCTATACTGGTGAAGTAAACAGTGACTGTCCCTTGGAACTAGAATTTGAATGTCCAGACTATTACACTGGAAGAAGGATCCCTGGCAAGAAGGATCTTCTGACACTTGATCTAGGGTGTGCAGCCTTTCCCCACGCGGTTCCTAGATGCAATATGGTAATCAGTCAGCAATCAGACACCCTGTTTGGGGAGATAAGAGAGTTTAACAGAATGGGCAGTCACAGTGGGACTCAGTGGGATCATAAGCACATTTAATTTACTAGCATAGGCATAGACTTACTGTCTTGCAGTTGCTAACATGGATACAGCTAATGCGAATTTGTGAATATAGAATCTCTTTTAAAGTCTGACCAATTACTTGCTGGTTTTGCTTATCCATTTTGTTCTTTTAAAGACTTTTTTAGCATCAGTTCCTCCTTCACCTTTGAAGCCCAGCTGCCAGCATTTCCCATTTCCACAGCTCACCCTTAAACTAGGGTACACTACTTATGCTGTCCTAAGTAGCAGCAACGTCAGCAAGTATTGCAGAAGCAATGCACAGCTGGAAAGAAAGACCTGAACTCACCTTTGGCAGCTTAAAAACCTATCATCTCTCAGTGTAACAACAAGCCTCTGTAAGACAGCATTAGCTCAGAATGCATTTTACATTAAAATCCAAACACTGTCATAAGAGAAAGACGCTTTTCTTCTTCTTCATTTCTTTTTTTTTTCTTCCTTTTTCCCCCAAAGGAAAACATTCAGTGCATATTTTGATCATTGTTTGTTCTGCTTCTGATAGAAGTCTGGGAGTGAAGAGTCAAAACAAGAAAATATTGCTCAAACAAGGCAAAATTTGAGTAATTGAGAAGTCAATATATGCTTTTTATTAGTCATAGATGTATATTAGTCAACAGTTTCGAACATGCTACAACCTGCTGTTCAGTCCTTAATTACTTTTCATTCCTTTTGCTTATTGCTATTTTTTCATACTGTCAAAGCAGCTGGAGGCCCAGTCCTAACTGAGGACTAAGGTCCTCATTTTGCTCACACAAAGAACTTGGCTTGGTGGGTTTATCTTTCTTCCAAAATGTTTGTTCAACTATGGGTGTTACTCAAATGATGCGATACTATGAATGTATATTTATGATTACCATGGACAGATGGTCTTGAATCAGCCTACTGTGTTTTGTTGTTTTAATAAATTACATGTTTTGATTAACAGAAACCTCAACCAGACATTTACCTATCAATTTTCCATAGGCTTCCTTTGCCCTTTTACTTGTAACAGGAGCCTTTTCGCATGTAGGTGTGCAGAATATCTATAATAACACAACCTTTTGTTGGCAATTTTGAAGCCACCTGTGAATCAAGGGCTTACAGGCAAATAACTATTCTCTTGGTGTACTCATATGATCATGAAAAGAGCTGACATTATCAGCATTCCATGCTTTGCTGTAAGTATTATTCCTATTTTACAGAGGAGGGCAGTAAGAAGCACAGTTTAGTCCCTAATTTTTGAAAGCTGTTATCAAGCAACTTGTACCCTCTGGGTGTGTCTAAAATGATGGGACAGAGACTTTTCAGTCCCTAAAATGTACCCTGACCATGTTATAACTGTGTAAGGGAATAAGGTTCTGATGTAGTTTTTGCCCCTTCCTGCATCTTAGTTTCCACTAGAAAGAAATTCACATATATGGGAAAAGAAGGCTCTACAATGTGCTCTACCTGGTCTCCACTTGGACAGGCACAGGATCATGAGAGGAGTGAGGACAATGAAGGGGAACGACAGGAGGTACGCACCCCCACAGTACCCCATACATTGTCTGTTACCAATGATAGTAGATACACAGGGTGAAAAACTTCCATTAGGGCTGTAGTCCAGATAAAGGAACTTCTGGCAAATACGGGACTAGGGCACATTTTTATGATTGGATGTTTTGGTCTTGTTCCAGGATCATTCCTTCCCTCATTTCTGCTTGTTTGCTGCTACAGAACCAGTGTGGATACTATGATATTACATATTCGTATTACAGTTGCAAAATAATACTCTTCTTTTTAGAAAGCAACTTTTGATAGCAAATATGAGAAAGTAACAAATTTCCTTTCTAGGGGCAGTTCATCTATAACCTCTCTCTACAGCCACATTTTTCCTGTCCCTGATACTCACCTACAGATCACAGGAGATTTTTTTCTGTTTGTATTTCCTTTATTACTCTTCATCTATGACACATATTTCAGTTTCCCTGCAGCAGACTGGCATTTGTTCTGAGATGTTTCAAGGGGAGCTAATTTACATCAGGAAATTGCTTCAAGGTGATCCATCTGGGACATTCAAAAAGTCTGCATACTCTGTATGTGCTATGTAGATGCATTTTGTTATTTGTTTTATGCTTTACACATCACCTTTGGCTCACAAGCATCTCCCCACCATGACCAGTCTCTGTCCTTTTCATAGCAAGTGGGCAACAAACATGTGGTTGCCAATTGTGGCATCCCAAGACAACTGGGAGGGAAGAGTCCACCCAGCTTTATCAACAGCTGGAGACTAAAGAGGACTCCCATGGGTAAAGGCTATCTTCCAGCTCTGAGGAAGAGTGCTAAGGGACAGAAACAGGTCCCTTCTTTGCCTGGAGATACTGTGAAAGGACTGCTCAGAATGTTATTCCTTCCTGCACAAGGTTGTATTTTTTTCTGCCAGGTCCCAAGTTGGAAATGCAGAATGCTTCATTTACCACTCAGCATCCAGGCAATGGGCACTGTGCAAGAACTTCAGATGGACTGAATAAAAGCAGTTCCAGCAGGGAGTTTACTGACACATCCTACTTTGCTGACTGATACTAGTCAGATTCAGAGCTACATATGTTCGTAGTCACAGAAGAAGCAAAACACTTTATTTCTGCAAAGGTCCATTTCCCACTCCCTGTACAACTTTGATCTCAGCCAGAGAGGGGAAAAAAATGGGATTGCTTCAAAGGGGGAAGTACCATGTACTTGAAGTACACTACCACATTTCCAACCAGCCCATGGCATGGCTCTCATTACACAGCAGATGTGGCTTTTCTTCTTTCTCTTTCCTCCCTCTTCCCTCCATCCAACCCCTTTTTTGATCAGTTGAACTGATCAGGCCAACAAAAGCAGTCCTTCAAAGAGTCTGCACAGCACTAGCAAACATATGCACTGAATCTGCTAATGCCATGGCTCACTTAGACAGAGATCTCCATTCTTTCTGCCTCTGCATCTTTGTCCAGAAACATCAGTAAGCTTGTCATCTTACACTGCCCCTCAGGTATTCCATTACACTCCTTAAAACTACCTTTTTGAGAAATGCTGACAACGGTTGTAGCTGCCTGTGTGCTATAGACTGTCATGCACGTCTGTCAATGGTCATAGAATCATAGAATCAATTAGGTTGGAAAAGACCTTTAAGATCATCAAGTTCAACTGTTACCCTAAGGCTGCCAAGTCCACCATTAAATGTTGTTACTAAGGGCCTCATCTACATGGTTTTTGATACCCGAGTTGTTGTCTGGTTTGTCTGTTCTGTTATCTTCAGTTTGAAGCTTAACTGCTCAGTCCTGAGAGGTAGGGATCTTCTGTCTTGTGTCTGTACAGCACACAGCACTGTGGTGTTCTGTGTCCATAGCTTCAGGTTTCTAAAAATGCATGCAATCTGATTGATCCTAATTGCTCTTCTCCATTTCTAATGCTTAATCATATTTTGTGTAATCCTACTCCCCCTGCCCAAATGAGTATGACATTATACTCACACCAGAAAAATCTGCAGGGATGGCAAAAAAAAATATTTCCTTGACTTCTCATTAATTTCTGGGACTGTAGTGTGTCTTCTCAAGGGCTCCTGCACAGGCCTTTTGTGTCCTGCGTCTATGGAAGTGCTATAGGCACACTGTAACAAGCTACTCAAAGCCACTACCTGTACAGATTTCTACCGCTTCACCCCAAAACAGGCAGCCTCTGCCTGTAGCACATTCAGGGAGTGGAATTTCCCAGCCAGATTTGCCTTTCCTATATCTCTCCCCAAGCAGAAAACAGTCAGCTTGAGACGCTACTGAGTGCACAGCCTTGCTCCTGTGCTGGCGCTTCCTGAGGCAGACACGAACCTGTTAGATGAACGCCGTGGTTATTACCACAGTGTTAAAAAAAGATCCTGTGTCACTGAGTATTTGGTGGTTGCTCTGTGGTGAAGAGAAAGCTGTCTGAAGCTGTGCAGTTCAGGATGTGCTTTAGTAGCAGCGCAAGTACATACCCAAACAATGTGTTAGACTAGAAAAATACACAAACTGTTGTGTGACAATAATGCAAAAGAATCTTGTCAAGGTACTAATGCCTCTATGGAGAGAGAAAAATGCAACATACTGGAGTATGGATGGGCAGGCCATTTGTGCAGGGTTGCTGTTTTGGTGGAGGTCTGAGAAATGGCATCCTGCAAACTGTCTTTTCAGCATCTGTTCTTTCTGAATGCTGTTGTGTGAATGCACTCCCAAAGCGCTGGGCAGACTGAACACAGTCATCAGTCACAGACTGAACTTGCCATCACTCATAAAATACTGCTGTTCAGGCCATGAGGCTGTGCTGCTCTAGCAGAGCGCATTCTCACTCACCCTCCTCCAGAGTGACACATGGCTCCCCGGAGGAGATGTACAGCAAGGAGAGAAGTTCATGTTTGTGGTGGCTGTGGAAGTGGCTAGGATTAACTGTCCTACAGAAGGGTCTGCCTGAAGACTTCCCAGAGCCCTTTGTGGACAGCAATTTCCTGTTCCCAGGCACCTTAAGGCAATGTGGAGGAGTTTACCACAAAGCAAAGGGTCTCCGGGGATCTGGGTCCTGGAAACTCCCAGTTCGACTGGATCCCCACTCTATGAATCTGTAAATTTTGTCCTTTCTAAAGCCACTTTTCATACTGTACACAAAAGCCCCTTTGCTACATGACACTTCCCATTTCAGCCCCATGTTTCATACCTAAGGCATACGAGGTCATTTTTACTACCTTGCTGGTGGCTCAGTGTCCCTCTTAAAAAGTACCATAACCACTCCCACCTCCCATTCTCCACAGAGACACATCCGTGTACCCCAATTTTTCCACTAGGATCTCAATTCCCTTCCTGTGGCAAGGGCTCTCTTTCCACACCATTTTCCCTTGCCAGCTATCCTCTGACCCAGGGAAAAGATTTTGTCTTCCTCACATTTTTCCTGAGGTCATGGATTAGCTGACCCTAATTTCCTTATACTAAAGACTTTATGCTCTTCTCTTCTTTTCACTCCAGGCTCCCCCCACCTCCTTCCCTCCCTACCTCCAGGGCTGGGTTGATACCCATTCCCCCACTGTTTTTATGGGTTTTTTTCTTTTGTCTGGGAGAGGAATTATTCAGAGTGTGGGTGTGTCTCAGCAGTATTGAAAGGATAAACAGAGAGGATGGATGGGCACTGTTACCTTGGAAGGTGTTAATGGATTTTCAGTTCACTATACACTTAGAAAAGTGCCTGAGACTGCAGTTCTGATAAACATAGTGGAAAGGCTCTGAACCCTCTTCACTTTTTCTTCCTTCTTCATCAATAAATATTTACTAAAATCAAGAGGATTCTCCCAATCCACTCATACCAAGAATACTTCCTGAAATTTGAGAAATAAATAGGAAGTGTTCAGAAGTTACTGCTTTAGAGAAGACAGAGGTACCATGAAGCTGAGTGTAGGGCTCAAATACTCAGTCCATAACTCATACAAAACACAGAGTGCAGCAAATATGATAATGTAATGTATTCAAAGATGTTTTCACACTAAAGAACATCTTTTTAGGCCTCCTAAAACAAAACAAGGCAGCAGCCCCCGTACCTACTGATAAAAGCGTCATATGCCAAAACATGTCTACCCACTATTTTTTCTTTTATAATACTTACCACTTTCCTCTTAATTTGGGTTTAAAACTAGTATGAAAATTGCCTTAACCTCCACACTCCTAGTCTCATTAAATTGTCTATTTCTCTTTCTCTTTTTCCTCTGGTTTATTTATTTTTGGCTCCTTCTCCTTCACTCCTGGTTTGTATTTATTTGTGTTTGTTCTTGTTTTTCAAATATGAGACCTGCTTCTATTGTCTTTCCTCAGGCAATTCTTTATTGAAAGCAAATGGCAGTCTTACTGGAGAGAAGGCAACAGAAATGATCCATAGTTTTCATATTAGGATCTTGCTTCTGTGGCAAGCTGCATGCTGGTAGAGATATTCACCAATACAAAGTAGGCTCAGATTTGATCACAAATGACTGGTTAAATACAATGTTTCCATTTACAATCTATGTAAGGAATTTATTGCTCATAAAGTTTTCTATTTTTAATCTATTTCTAAATGGTTTCCACTCAAAAGGGGCCGTAATATTTAGGGATCTAATTCTTGTGCTATGAATTATTGAAGACTGAAGGAAAACTAACCGGTGTGCCGGCAAGGTACATATATTAAAACATTGAACCATACCTTTGACTGATGATGGCTTCTTATCAATCATCTGAGTGATGCAATTTGTGCAGAAACCTCTGTATTCTGCTCTGTCACTTCCAGAAATGGCCAGGTGTTTCTTGGCACGTAGCTTTTGGTAATCTTAACAGGGGATTGCAAGCTCCTTTTCAGAAGAGTGAAGATGTATGATTTATCTCTAAGGCAGTCAAGACTCATAACTGCACATCTTCATTCCATGGGAATATTGCTCTTGACTTCTTGACTTAAGAACAAAGTCAGAGGCAGGATGACACATCTTCTTTGTTTGTCTAAGCCTCCCCAGAGCAGATAGTTGAGAACTTTTCTTAGATTGAGACTCCAGTTTTCCCCCTGGGTCTTCATATTTCTTTATAAATTGCCATTAGTTTTATTTTTTCCTGCATAATTTATCTCCCTAGTGAGAGTCTGAGCCATCCTGAACAAGTAGGCAGTCACCTTGCCACAGCTTGGTTTACTCTGTGCTGGTGCACTCAGTACTGCATTATATTGGATACAGAGAAGTTCTTACCAACAGACCACAGGGATTTCCTGTGGAAATATTTCTTACATGTCTTTCAGTTTCTTCAGTGTTTCATTTTTGTAATCACTACCCCAACAACCAGCCTCAGAAATATAAAGGAAACTTGATTTGTTATCTCTGTAGCTTTAAATAATCCTGGAGAGAAAAATATTGGGGATAGATTGCTTTTATTTCTTCCCCCCCCCCCC
>JANRGW010039698.1:0-26334 GCA_024733675.1 Psilopsiagon aymara | reverse complement strand
ACTGCGGCAGCTCTTTTAGGAGGGGGAGGTGGGTTAACAAACTGCGTGGCTGATTTACAGCTTAAACCACGACAGTTTGTTAAAATTATAACCTCCTTCAATTGTAGGGAAAGCAGCTACTTAATCAAGGTAAATACTTCAAGCTGCTAAAATGATTTAATTGTTATTAGGAAGCAAGCAATGACTTTCCTTATGAATATAATCAAAGAAGGAAATTCTCACCTAACCTCTGTCATCATACTTATCAAAAATGTGCTTAAAATGGATTTGAATATGACTGCACTATTGCTAGTGTTCGAAACAGTTATTGTAAGCTCACTGTTGCTTTTCTGACTGCCACATTCTGCGCATTCAGAATTCAATACCTCCTCAGGGATCTCCCTTTCATGATGCATGTGGATAATGATTCCCAAATGAGCAGATAAACAGAGCATGTAGCTGTTGCTGTAACACTGGTTGTAAAAAGTAATCTGTTGTGACCCCCTAAAAAAGTTTTACAGTGATAGTCATTTCATTCATTAATTTTTAAGCATATCCTTGCTCCCACCAAACTTCTATGGAAATGTGGAGTGAGAACCTGTATTTTCCAGAGGCTGAAATCCTGACTGGGTTTTAGTGACTGAATTTGATTTATCTGCCAGGAAACAATCACCAGGAACCACAGTTTCCTCCTCCATAAGCAGGGACAGTGCTATTGATCTCTGGTGGTACCTGCTTCAAGATCTGCAGTTGAAAAGTGTTAATCATATATCATCATTGTATCATTTCAAAGGAGTCTGTTTTCTTCCTCTCATCCATCATTCTCATGACACCCCATTCCCACTCCCAGCTTAAACACCAATATAGGTTTGTTTTGTTCTGCCCTATAATTGACATATATTGTTGACTTGACTGGAAGGCTGGGATATAAAGTTAATAATAAGCTTATGAAAGCAATATAATTCTAGGACACAAGGAGTTATATAAAGTTCCTTTACATTTCTTTCAGTGGGAGAGATCAATTTATGTTATAAAGACAAATCTTTGTCTTAGCAAATGTTTGGTTTGCGCTGTGCTATACAGAAAAAATTTAAGTTAACAATTTCAAGTTAAATAAGTGACTGGTTTACAAGAATAAGTTACTAATTTATAATATTAAATTAAATTTTCCCTAACGTGAAATGTAATTTTATGAATTCTGTTATATTCTGGTCATTAAACACCTTTTTGACAGCATTAAGAGCTAAAACCACCTAAATTTGAGACATACTTGAGACATATTGATATATTTGAGACATACTGAGACATATCCTATGATATTTAAGTGGCGCAGACATTTAAAAACCATAGTGTTTTAATGCACATTCTGGGCTTCACTGAAATATGCTTTTCACCAAGAAATACAGCTGTTAACAAAATGTCACCTAATCCATTTAGTGATTACAGAAAAGGAAACATTTTGTGAATTAAGTTTAAAGGGTTATCTGAGGCTTCAAGTGGGCAAAAAAGGAGTGACATTAGAGTCACAGCCTTACCCTGTTTTGAACTGCTGAAATACACTGAATAGGCTCTTAATAGCACAGATGTGCTTGGAGCTATATGGTGTATTCAGTCAAGAAGACCAGGACAACTTCAAAACAAGAGTATAGACATGCTAGTTTAGCTAGACGCTAATGGCTAAAGTGATTGTTATTAAAACAATCACAGTTTTCAAGATATAGATGTATATGCCTATATGCAGAGAGCGCTGTCAGAGTACCTGACATATACTTTCTTGCCATAATCATAGAATCATAGAATATCATGCAGGTGTGGAACAATTAGGAAATGTGGGATAATTAGGAATTAAAGTTATATTTGAAATGCAGCATTGTCCACACATAGGGGAAAAACGGACTTTCAAGGCCTCTGAGGGCAAGATGCAGCCCCACCTGTCATGCCAGAAATATGCACTCCACAGTGGTTCCAGTGGCAACACAGATGGAGGGTAGGGTGATATGGAGATCTTGCAGTTATGCTTTGTCCTAACATCAGCAAAAGACGGGAACTAGGTGGTACCAGAAACTGATAAGCCACATGCTTGCTACCCTGAGCCAGCAGCCTGTCATCTTTTGACAGAATGCCATCCGCTGTGTGAAATTTGCTTCATTATAATGTCATTATAATGCATTTACATGATAAAATACACTCCCATCTCCAATGCGACCCCCCTTCCAAAATGAGACCACCCCCCTCTGAGCATGAGCTCTGAATTTTTCGTGTCATATACCTTTAAAATGAAGTGAGAGAGATTTGCACCAATAATAGTAAAGGTATGAATGACTAGAGTCGCTCAAGCTCCACCTTGGAGGTGAAAATAATATAAAATGACCCAACAGAGAGGGGGCTGTCAGGGAAGATACCACCGTGGATGAGTCAAGGAAGATAACATCAACAGACTGGGCTGGACCTCTCTTCCCCCTCCATGGGGACTCCTGTGAGTAAGACTTGCACTGTATCCAGTGTTTCCCCAGGAAAACTTAGAATCTTTATAGAGTTACTTTTATTGTTACCTTTATGTTTTAGAGCCAGGCTGTGTTAACTTTATCAGGCACTTGTATTCCTGCAAGTATTATTCACACATGCTTTGCAGACAGTATTTATCACTTGAAATCCATCAAAACCTGTACCTGTTGCATCAATAAACTGCACTGTTTCAACAGCCAGTCATAATTTTCTCACTGAATGCGGCCCCATCTCTCAGTGTGGCCGTGAGGGTTCATGAGCACGACTGATAGTTGCAGCTGATTGTGTCCCATCAGTGAATCTGGAACAGATGCAGCCAGACTGGCATTTGTAGCTAGTTGTGTCCTATCAGTGAATCTGGAACAGATGCAGCTGGACTGGTATTTGTAGCTAATTGTGTCCTATCAGTGAATCCAGAACAGATGTGGCTGGACTAGTAGTTACAGCTGATTGTGTCCTGTCCTATCAGTGAATTCAGATCAGACGTGGCCAGACCGGTAGCTGTATATTGGAGCCGTTCTTGCCCCCTCTAATAAATCAAGGGGTTTATTTTTCCCCCTTTTAATGCAACAGCAAGTAATGGTGATTTCAGTTCCTAAATCTTGGATTTCCCTAAAGAGTTTTGTTATTTACATTGCACAGCTCAGTCTCACCTCTTGGTGTTTTGGTTTCTGGTGGTTCCTCATGTTTAAAGGATGTGGACCTGTTGGAGAAGCTCTAGAGGAGGCCACAAAAATGGTCAAAGGGCTGGAGTGACTCTTACATGAAGACAGACTGAGAGAGCTGGGCTTGTTCTACCTAGAGAAGAGAAGGCTCTGGGGAGACATTATTATAGCAGCTTCCAGTACGTGAAGGGACCAAAGAGGAAGCTGGAGAGGGGTATTTTACAAGGTATTTTACAAGGGCATGTAGTGACAAGGCAAAGGAGAATGGTTTTAAACTGGTAGAGGGGAGATTTAGAGTAGATCTTAGGTAGAAATTCTTCCCTGTGAGGGTGGTGAGGCGCTGGCACAGAGTGCCCAGAGAAGCTGTGGCTGCCCCATCCCTGGCAGTGTTCAATACTAGGTTGGATGGGGCTTGGAGCAACCTGGAAGTCGCCCCCACTGTGGCAGGGGGTTGGAACTGGATAAGCTTTAAGGCCCCTTCCAACCCAAACCACACTATGATTTTACTTTTTGAGGACATATAAGCCTAGTTCAACTTTTATTTCTTTCTGCTGTCAATAGTTGCCATTTCAATTACAGCTCTGCATTTCTGTAGCAATTAACTCATAATATCAACCACAAAAGGAGCCACTGAGCCCATGTTTTACTATTATAAGCATACTCTGCTTCTCAGCTGCAAAGGCTTTTCAAATATAATTCCCTATAACAGTATGTTTTCCGCTTCATTAAAGCTACTTACAGGCATTTGCAGTACCTTTGGTTTTAGATTTGGATTGATAACAGGCAGGCTGGTTTTAAGCTATGTATTGAACAACATTTTAGAAGCTTAGGAGTTTAAATTTAGCAGTTTCAAAGTTGCTACTCCAGATTCACTAGTCCCATAGTGCCTTGATGCACACTCAGGGGAGCCCAAAGCAGTTTGTGAGTCAACATGGAAGTGCTTGCTTACATTTAAGATACCTGGTTTTCTTTTTACTGCTAATCTACTAATGGGACCACATTAAAGTGGGCCCCATTGATCCTGTCTTCTCTGTCAGCCCCATGGAAATGACATGGAAAGCCTAGGCACACTTAAGTATTCTTTAGTGCCAATTGATAGGCAGATGAAGTGAGTGCTTAGACACCCAGCTCACATTTACTCACTTCTCAATAGATAATTATGTTGAAATGTTTATAATACAGGCTTCTACCTTGTGAAAGAAGGTAGTGTAAGCTCATATTATGAGCAATAGAAAATAGTAAAGGTAGTCAGCAAAGCTCACAGAGTGATTCTGACCTAATAAAACATAGATGTCCCATAGATCCTGTGTCATATCTTCCAGCCAAGTAGACATAAGGTATTCTGTCTTGCTAGGTGCTTTAGGTGATGTTAGATCCCTTTGCCTGGGCAATTGAATCAAGTTACTAACATCGGAGAGATCTTGCATTTCCTAACACCTGAAAATTTACCTTTCCAAGATGTATTGATTTTTGCACCTAGCTCTGAGTACTCAGAGTCGGAATAGTCTTTCCATGATGCAATCTGAACTTTATCTATGCTCCACGTGACCAAGTTTTCTTTTCATATACTTAACTATATCTTCAGCTATCACAGTAACTTGTGAAGATTTAAAACTTATAATTAAAAAGGTCATTCCTGATGTTTAAATTAGTAGATCGGTCACAGTGTGTAGCAGTTCTTACGCAAATCCCACCAGAAAATATTCTCTAAAGTAGCTGTTAGTGTTGAAATACCTCTGTGTTGAACACAGAGCTTTCTCATTGTGTACAATATATTTATTGTCCTTCTTGATGGTAAGTTTTGTCTGTCTTCTGGAAAGGTGTTTGCATCTTGAACGCTTAACATTCCTGTGTGATATTAGGACATTGCCAATGTCTGCCAGTTTCCTCTGCATCACATGTGCTCTTAACTGCTTCTTCTCTTTTTCCAGTCTCTTGGAGTTTTACTTTTGTTTTGCTTCTGATGCTACTGTGAATCCTTGTTTTGAACAACTGAGGAAAAACTTTTCTAAATATGCAATCTGGTCTGATTACATTCTGGCAAATAACACAATTGCTTTTTTTGTCCCAGATTGAGTTGAGATGTTCTATCTCAGGTCCCCAAGCACCGTCACAATCTGTTCTCAAATTAGGGATTCCACAAACCCTTCAAAATTGCCTTTCTGGCTTAATAGTCTCAGAGGTGGTATAAATGCTTCAAACATTTCTCCCTGGTTTTGATCTGTTATGAAACTGATACCATTCTTTCTTTTCTCTGGAAGCACAATATTATTTCAAATCTCTTTAGAACAGTTAGATAACTGTTCATTCTTCTTTCTGTAAGTGCAGGCTGTTAAGCAAATTCAACACTTCAGACGCAGAAAACCAGAAAACTTTTGCTTATCTTGGTTTTCAGAAGCTCTTCATAGTTTCTTGAAAGAAATGTGTTCTCTCTTTGAACCTCTTTGTGTGTATTCCTAGACCATTTCAGCTGCAAAGGCATAACACTGTAGAGCCATCTAACAGCAGAGGATGCTGCCTTATTGTCACCATCTTTCCTTCTCTTCAGGCACCTGTCTTCATCTCTTATACCTATGTGTAACCAGGACATACTTCAAGTCAATGTTCAGAGTCTGTGTGTAAAGTTTATAGGCTTGAATAATAACAAAGGTGTAAATGAAAGATTATATAAAAAAGCTTGAGAGGGAGAGAGAGAGAGAAACAGATAACTGGTTATCTCCTTCTCTTTTAAACTTTTATCTCTTTTAAAGTTCAATTTATCTCTTTTAAACTTCAATTTAAATTCTGTAAATCAGAATGTACCAGAGTGTTGGATTTCAGAAGGAGAAGTCCTCATGTGCTTCGAAACAACTAATCATAGGACTAGCATATATATGAAGATGTACACCAGGCTTGGAGGAAAAGCTCAAGGGAACAGGAAAGTTCTAGAATGTAGTTTTTGCTGTGATGCTGCTCTTTTCATATGTATATAGGTCTATGTCCTTATTTGTGTGTGTGTGCATGAATGTGGATGGCTAACTTAAAAAGCTTATACATGTATTTGCATGCCAATGCAAACATCCATATTCGTATTTATATATATATATGAAGAAAGTGGAGGAGGAGGTTTATTTTTTATGTGTATTTGTCACTGTCAGAAGCAAACTTCTTTGAGAAACTTTAACCTAGACACAGAGATATACAGAGTTAAGTTGCACAGTAGCAATTCACTCTTTTTGTACTATTGTACAGCAGATAAATGCCTATGTATAAGTTTGCTGACATAGTGAGTAAATTATAGGAAAAAATAGTTCAAAAAATTGAGAAGAAAAAAGGCAGAAAACATTTACTTGGTCCAAACATCTTTATATGGAACATTTTAGAAAAAGCATTTCTTCCACAATCATATTCTCTACCTCACTGTTTTCATAAATAAATATTCTCCACCTCAGTGTTTGCACAAGCACAGCTCACAGTTCTTCATTCCCGAATTCTGCTGGAAATGTATGAATTTTTAAAGCAAACTGACACACCTTTCTTTTCACTACATCTTTCCCACTGTGACTTTCTGTTTAAAAATACCATATCTCAGCATTTCCTGGCTACATAAGTATATAGATCTGTGGGATAAATATTTTCTTTCAACAGTGAGGTGCCTTAATTTCTTTTTTTCTCCAGCTATGGCTGTCTGGATTCTGCATGTGGTAACACTCACAAAAAGGATAAATATGAGGCATTTGCCCTTTTTAGCATCTCCTTAAGATCTTTTTCACAAAAAATGGATTATTTGTTTGCCATTTTCTTTTCTCATTATAACCTTTGTCATGTGTGTGGGCTCCCTGGGCTCTAATGTCTCTTTCTTCATGAATTAAAGCAGGAATTCTCCTTTTCTTTGACCTTTTCAGTATTCTGCATTTCAGTGGGGTGGCATTTCCACTCTTTAAAGATTACAACCTGTGCTGACTAATCAGCAAATCAAATGCCAACTATAAATATAAAATAATTATGGTTGCTGTGAAAGCCAAATCTCATTCAACCTATGTTGGCCTCTTTTCCCATGATCCACTGGTAGAGTTAAAGCTGTAATGACTGGAGCATATATCTAAATATGCCTGATCTTTTGACACATAGTGGAGAACCTACTACTTGGCTCACTTCTTGCTTACTTCAGAGCATGGTTTAATGGGGAATTCCAAGGCTAAATTCAGTATTCCCCTTAGCTCTGTCATTTTTGTAACCTTCAGCATGATACTGCATGCTTTGGCATTCCCGTCCCTTCATCCTCCACTCCTAAAGGGAAAATATTTAAAACCATCACTGTTGAATTAATAGCTTCCTGTCTCCTGAAGAGGATACTGGGGTTTAAAGCTTGATCTGCACAGGTTTTTTCCCTCTGAACCTTTTCAGAAGATTTGCTGCCAAGTTCTTTGCTTAACACAGTGTTGGCTACTTTCAGAAGTGGACACAGAGTTCCAAATTTGATGTATGTTCTTCATTCTTATATTCCAAATTAATCAACTATTGGCAGCTTCCTACTCAGCAGGCAAGAAAATGAAATCATCTTATAGGCTTTACAGATCTATGCTTTACATATGGTAAACAAGGAGATAAGGATGTCTCACCTGTGCAGGCTTTATAGATATCTGCTTTGTTGACCAAAGAGAAATTCCTGCCAGTTGTTTCAGGTATGTTATTCTGTTAACTGTAATAATATTTACTTTTTACATGCTATTCCTCTTTATGTCTAAAATGGTTCTGCAAAGTCTTACAGGAAGATGAAGTGTTAGGTCATTGTGCTGGTTGCCAGGTCTTTGTGCTATAAACCCCAATAGCATTTAGAAAGCTTTTCTTAAAGTCATTGATAATAACAATTTAAAGCACATCAGTTGAACTGTTTCTTGAAAATCCTGTTGGAGAATCGAACGCAATTGTAAGCAGAATCCTTGTCACAAAAGGGAAGCAACAGATTTCTTCAGTCAAGACTGTTTTTCCTTGTCTTGTGCCCCTTTTTTCTCACTGCTAAAGGAAGAGATAATCAGTACCCCAGGGTGTCAATATAATTTCTCATACATAACAAATAGTCTCCTAACTATCTTGAAATATCTTATAGTTAGGTAATTACTTTCAAGGTGAAATTCAGATTGTTAAATTTAGATCTCTGGAACCGTCACCTGCATCTCAATCTGAACTACGTCTTACATATCTGGTTTAGACCACAGAAAACACACCACAGGCGTGAGGCATAAACCGCTTCTGTAAGCTCCCCATAAATAAGTTATTAAAATAAGACATCTAGGTTTTAGATAAGATGCCTTGGTTTTACAGATGATGTATGTATCATTCCCAAAGACAACAAGATGGTCTGGATGAAGTTTTCAAATATCACTTATAGCAATCATCTTGCAAAACTTACGCATCAAGAAAATTCCCTCAAAAGGTCCCAATCTGATCTGAAGCTCTTTACTCTCGGTGGGAGATTGGTTGATCAGTTCTTGAGAGAAAATTGCTTAAGGAAGCAACATTTGCTGCCGAATCCTCCTCTTTAGAAAGAAAGAAGCTTTCCTCAAAGGAAGGATCACACAATGAAATATATTTTTTCTGCCTCTGCAATGGAGGAGTGTGTATCATTTACAGAGTGGTATATTTTAACAACCAGAGCATATATATTAGCTGGTTAAGCACAACAAACATTGCTGACATACAGACAAGTCTCCCTTGGGGCTGTCATGGAGAGTTCATCAGTTGATGGAAAAGACATTTTCCCTCCCTAGTGTATTTATTAACTGGGAGAGAAGTCCGCATTGCACAGGGAATAAGAGCACACCATCTGCATCGTTAAGAATTATTGAAGTTTCCAGTGCACCTAAGTCCTTCATAAAATTCCTTGGAAAAGGACAAATTTATATTCGAAAATACGAGGTTGTTAATGTGCCATTGCCATTGGGCATGCTTTCTTGTACACTTAGAGTGGGTTGTAACATAACAGAGTTTCAAAATATCATTTCTTTGCTCAAAATAAGGCTTTTTTTTCAGCCAAGGAACAGCCTGAATTGGGAATCATCTGAGAAAGTTTTCATTGTTGTGTAATAACTGATACAGAGCCAGTATATCTTCCTGGTGGTGTTTGCTTATTTCTGTAAATGTCAGGCTCTTCAATTTTAGTGGATATAACTGATATTACAACACTTAGGAAGAAATACAGATAAGACATGACAACACTTATCTGAAGCAGCAGCTATCTTTTCACCTTTGCTTCTCTCCATCAATTTATGGAGACTGCTACTGCATGGTCACTTTATGTGGTTAACACACCGCCTTACCTCAATGCCTGCACATAATTTTTGGAGCCCAGAAAAGCACAGTGGCCTCTTCCTCTCAGTAGAACTCATTAAAGATTGTCAATGTGCATTGAATCTTTTCTATATAGACAGCTTTATCTTGGGTTATTAGTATTCCTGAATGTTTGTCAATGCATAGATATTACTGATATTATTGCTATTGATACTCATCAAAAAGAGTAATAGTACAATTTCAGTAATTGCAGTCTGGCTTCCATTCTCGCGCAAGTCCAACTGCTTTCTGAGCAATCAATTATTATGCTGTTTTCTTCCTGAGAACATTCTGAAAGCATTTTGGGAAATATTTTTGCTAATCTTATTTTTTTTTCCACTTTTTTAAATGTCAAATTTTTTGTAATAGGTGACATAAGTAAGTGAAATTATAGAAATCACACTTGCAGAACTACCTACTGAGTATATTAAAGAACACTGTGGAGCTAAACATGCAAGCCATTCAGGTGTCATTGACAATTTTGAATAAAACCAGAAAAGAAACAAATAAATTGAAAAGAGAGGGAGGGAAGTAGCTTTTTCACCTTCCCTCAGGGAAATATCTATGGTTACTAATTATCTGTGCTTTCTGGAGTTCCTGTTCAGAAAGGCTTGGAAAAGATTAGAGAAAGAAAGAAGATAGTCTCCATAAAATATACACAATTCAGTTTATAGTGTGGCATTCTAAAGTGAGAAAGCAAACAATGCTTTTCAAATTGTCAACATCTGTGTTGCAGCAGGCTGACAGCAGGAAAAAGCTAAAGGAGTTTTATCTCAGGTAGTAAAGATTATAAGGATGACACACTTAGTAGAGTTGCTTCATATTATCTTATTAAACTTGTTTTTCCACTGGTGGTAGAAAAGAAAAAGTAACAGAAACTCTAGCATGTATACATTGCATAAGCACAAGAACAGTTTCTCTGTTTGAAACTTTCTTTTAGACCTACCAAAATCTAAGTCTTTGAGTAGCATGAACACTTATGCCTGCTCAGATTAAAAGGCCGTCTTTAATAGCCTGTTTCTAACTGCAACCAGAACTATAAAGAGGCTATAGGAATATATAACTACAAAGCAAATATTCACTGATAATTCTCCTGAATACTTACTCAGTTGTTGACAACTTCTGGTATAGATACTTTTAGCTCTTACAACCAAGGATTAAAATACATGAAGAGTGTATCTCCTAGATCTGAAAGAGGAAAGGGATAGACTGATGCAATTCATCCCTTTGGCTGTTGCTATTGTGTTTATTTTTGCCAGGTCTTACAGTGTCAGCCTGCCTCATACTTTGTATGGAAGATATCAGGGCTAAATAGTTATCAGTGCCTAAGAATAAGATATTTTGCAGTGTGGGGTGACTTCCTAGCTGGTGGAATGAAATTGTTAACTCCAAAGGGCAAATCTTCCCACTTTCCTTGAGTAATTTTATTAGGATGGAATTGATCACTGTCATGGGAGGTGCCTATTCTACTCCAAGACACACAGACACTGCTAAAATTTTGCACAACTTAGACTTTCATAATGAGCTAAAAGTGGCTTAGATCAAAAATAAGGAACACATGTAAGAATGGGTTAGCTATATAACATTTTTTTTTTCTCAAATGGAAAAACTGCCAGAAAGCTGTTACAGAGCACATCTATTTTACATTCTATCAGGCTAGTATGGTGATTAGAGACATTTTTTCAACTAATATATTTGGTACATTATTAATTTCAGCTAAAAGAAAAAGGAGGAACAGAAAAATCAATAACTGGAGAACAAAGTTACACAGACTAGCTATAGACATAATTTGAATATTTCAGACTATTCTTTAAACTAGAGACAAGCAATAGACCTCAATCATGCTCCTATACCTTCCAGGCAGATGGATTTTTCAGTCCATTTGAAACTCCTCTGGGATATGGAAATCATCTAAACATAGTAACAGGGAGAATTGGAAGTATAGATTGCTGATCACCAGACACTTGGCCTATATGACTACAGAGGAAACAGATGAGGAGATGGTGAACCTACTCATTGTGTAAGAAATTCTGAAAACCTATTAATTTTACAACTAGAGAAGTTAAATTGCAAACAGACACAAAGAAGAACTTCATAACATGAGAAAGAAACTGCAGAGTGATTTTCTCAATTTATTGCCTGTCCTTTGGTTTGGGGCTCATTACACTAGAGATTATAGGAAGAAAAGACACAGATATTATCATTCATATCAGAAGAATGGCTAATATGTTTCTAACATGTCGAGTACAAAATATAGAGAATAAATTCTTTTTGGGAAAATATACTTCTGGGGGAGCAGCAAATAACAGATCCCCCCCCCCAGTTCTTCTCATCATTTTTATCTAGAAAGAAAGCCAGAAATTGTTCCTACAGAGAAGATAGAAGAAACATTTCCAGCTTCAAATAATTCACCTCTTTTTGAAACCATATGTTTCGTCAGTAACCAAATTCAATAAATAGCTGTAGAGCAGTCGAGTAAAAGGGCAGAAAAAATCCAGTCAAAAGTGCATGAAAAAGATCCATTTCGAACAGTAGATTGATCAGCTTTCCAAATTCTCCATTTAGTTTCTCAAATAAATGAAAATAGTTAAAAGCATTATTTTTTATTTTTAAATCTTCAGCACTTGTGAAATTTCAATAAATGAGTAAGCTGAAGTTACACAACCCCTTTTTAGTCTAAGTTTGCTTTACTTTATCTGAAATCTTTTTATCATTTTCTAGGCTCCAGAAAGAGAAAGAACTATCACGATCAACAGGATTGACTTCTTGTTAAAAATTTCTGATATTTTTTTCAGCACTAGTAAAAAAGAAATTAAGACAGTTTGCCAAAGCAATTCTGGAGGAAGGGACAAAAAAGTGTGATCTGATCTCTGGTTTGACTCTCATAGAGAATAATTCCTTATTTCTACTCCTATAGGGTTTCTTAGTCCTTCACACTTGTTTTGGCTTACTTTTTTCTAGTCTACTCACCTCATCTCTGGAAACTTTTGGGGGTTAAGGCTATTTGGTTTATAACTCAGTGTTTCTGATCTCTAGGTTCTTTTCCTCATCATCAGATAATAAACTCTGCTGATACATTTCTTCTGGCTTGAAGATTATTCTGTTCTCCACTATTATCTTTCCTGATCCACCCTGCAAAACCTACCTTTAGTAATTGCTTTTTCAGGAAGAAGGTATTATTCATGCAAATCTCTTAAAGTCCAAAGAAATTTAGAAATCTCATGTTACATTTTGCCAGGGAAGATGAGTTGAAGCTTCAGAGCAGATCAATTACATCCATCAACCAAATTTATATCAGATGATTAGAAAATGATTTTAGAATGGGTAAATCACGATTAACAATCTTAAAACATTACAAGATACACAAGATTGTCAAAGAACATGATAAACACAGAGTGAAATGCAAAATTTTCCACATTCGTCTTTTACAATATTCCTAACACACATGCATATACAAAGCAAGAAAAACAGCCCCAGGGTTTATTAACAATTAGAAATATTTTTCTTTATTCTTTTTAAAAACTAATTCTTTCACAGAAGGTAGAATACCATTTGACTGCATTTCACAATCCAACAGGTTTATGACTGCAAGGCAATAGTTACAGTTTGAGGGTAAATATCAGTGTGTTAATGCATTGGATAATATTCAGCATAAGGAAGATTATTCAGGCTTCTGGGAGATGAAAAGTTTGATAGGCTCTGAGATATTAATAATACTGCACTTGTTTTGGTGGCTGTGCCAGATTGCAACAAATTCATTTCAAAGCATCACAGGACATAAAACAGTCTATAAATAAAGATTCAGTTACATAGTACCTGAACTGTATATTGCCTATAAACTGAAAAGTATGAGTGTTTAAATAAAATACCTAAAAGAAAAAAAAATTAAAAAAATAATCTGCTTTTTATACTTTTTCTTCAGTTTCATCTTTCAGGAGACAGACAGTGTAAATATTGGTTCAACCTTTTTGTTGCTACTTTTGAAGTGAGATTCCAAGCAGTGAACAACCAGGTCTACCTCATAATATGTTCTAATGGTTCTGCTATACTTGTCCTCTAACAAAAATTAAGGATTCAGCTGTAGACTGATTTTTTTCTGAAGTTCTGTATAGATTATATCAAAGAATGTATGGAGGCTATATTTCACCAACATTTTTGACAAACTCCAGTTCTAGAGTTTACATATGGTCAAACTGTCATGCTGGTTTTGATGCAGTTTTAATTTATAGTTCTAGATTTCTTTCCAAAGACTGTTGGCTGATGTTTACTTAAATGAATGACCACATGTGCAATAGCCAATGGCTGAAATCAGCTTCTTCAGAGGCCTTTCTAGTTTTCAATGTGTTATCAACGCAATGCGTGTGAAGTGTTCGTGTTTGGGTCTGACTGTGGGCCTTGGCATAGGACAGCAAAAGTCCCATCTAATTCAATTACATTTTTTTTCCCAAAAGTACCTTATGCAGTGGATGCAAGCTCCACGGGGAATTAATCCTATAGCCAGCAAATTTTCTGCAGAAAAAGTGCTACCAAAGACAGCTGTAGCTGTGTTGACATCTCTCTGCCTTCTTCCTTTCATTTTGAGTGAGTTATGAGTATAAGAATAATAGATCAAATGCTTGAACCAATATATCAAAAATATCTTGGGAGTCTCCAGCAATCCATTACATCCCTTCTGCCAAGCTGATCTTGCAAAAATTTTCTTCAGTGATAAATAATTAAAAAACTGTGCTCCTCAGTTTTTCAATTTTTCTTCATTCTCTCTGACAACTGTTGTTCTGTTTCTGCTAAGTATAATATTATGGATAACTTTGTGATGAAATCTGCTTCTTCATGTTATCTGGTCCTGAATTTCCAGATTGTGGTGCTCCTATGTGGCTTCACATAGGTGGACTACTGTTATCATCACACATAAAAATAGTATTTTGAGAGGATTTCAGGTGCATTAGAGTGAGTAATTAGAAGTGTTGCTATGGGTAACTGCATTCTTGTATGTTATTCCATTTCATTTTCTGTCAGAAGCATTGGTCAGCTATAAGACATAGCAACATAATCTTACCACCTCTGTTTATCTGTTCACATGAGCAGATTTAAGTGTTGAGGACTGACAAATACCATTTCCAGGATTTTCTAAAAAAATAATTTCTAAAAAAAAATAAAAGAGATTTGTTCAAGCTGAAAATTTCTGTCCTATTAAGCTCTTTGTGCAGTAAGACAATAAACTCAGAGTCTGATTCGCCTCACAGTTAAAGCCACTGATGGCATTGGGGCTGCTTTATTCTATGGCATGTAAATGACAGAATGAGAGGACGTGCAAAACAATACTGCATAAGTGATCACAGATAGTTTTAATATGGGCAGACTAGACTGCAAATGCAAACTTCTGTAGTCTGATTCGGTGCCACTAGGACATGCTTGTATTGATCCCCAAGCAAAGGTGAGCAAGATCCAAGGATGGCATAATTGTATCAACCAAGGCAGTTTCTGAAGCCCTGCTCCTTAGTAGAGATAACTGGCTGAAGAGCAAAGATTCACTGGTGCAGCCAAATAGCATCTTGCTCAAGAGAATTTTTAGTGGATGCTAACATCAGGCAAGACCTTGTTCTTATTTTTGCAGTTATAGATCTAGAGTGCTGTATGAAATTGTCCTTCTGTCTGTACATGGGTTCTAGTGGGCTTTACATCAGGATCCTCTTTCTGAAGTACATCATATGAAGTGGAAATCCATGAGAAAGTTGTAGCTGTTCAACCTGGAGAAGAGAGGTGTGTGGAGACCTTATAGCAGCCTTCCAGTATCTGAAGGGGACCTGTAGAGATGCCGGGAAGGGACTCTTCATTAGGGACTGTAGTGGTAGGACAAGGGGTAATGGGTTTAAACTTAAACAGGGGAAGTTTAGGTTGGATATAAAGAGGAAGTTCTTTACTGTGACTGGAATGGGTTGCCAAGGGAAGTGAATGCTCTATCGCTGGTGAAGTTCAAGGCCAGGTTGGACAGAGCCTTGGCCAACACGGTCTAGTGTGAGGTGTCCCTGCCCATGGCAGGGGGTTGGAACTGGATGTTCTTAAGGTCCTTTCCAACCCTAAGTATTCTGTGATTCTATGATTCTATGAATTATTTCTTACACAGTCTCCTCATTACACTGAAGGAGTAATAACCCAGGATATTAGAAACCAGCCTCCAATATTCTGTTGTTAGATCATATGCTGGCTATGCATAGATCAGAATGTCCTTTTCAGTGTGTCAGATTATTTTCTAATATCATTTTTGTCTCCAAATAAATTAGACTTTGCCAGAAAAATCATTGAATATCTCTTTCTACACAGGATTTGTAACTGAAAAGTCTTTTCTATTCTTATCACTACCTTCCTCCTGAGTGCTTTGTTCCAGGGTTATCAGTTTTAATGAAAACAAATGCTTCAGGCACCCATTTACATCTTTCTTGAACACTATAGATTTTAGAGGCAGTCTTTCAGAAAGCACAGGCTTTGTTCTGTAGTGACTAAACCAATCTTTTTAATGAAACAGAATTTCCTTTTCAGATTATAAAACACCTACTGCAGCTAGGGGAAGATTACATTGGGTCTGAGCAGTTTAACAGTAGTGTACTATAGCATCAGCTTGATGATAGAATGACAAGGTAAGATGGGGGAGCAATCCAACTTGGAATTTATAATATTATAGTTTATTGGAAAAATAAAAAATAAAAACTAACCAACCAACTAAACCAAACCAAACCAAGCAAGCACCAAACAACAACAAAAACCCAGCCCCAAAACAAAAAAATCAGATCAAGCAGTAATGAGCTGGCTGTCTTACAACATATAGAGAATACTCTTAAAGTTGCTGATTGACATGGAAAGCTTCTCTTCAACCTAGCACGAATCAGTTTCCATTAGCTTTTGCAATCCTTACATAGTCACATAAAGCACATTAAGTCCCTCACTTTTAGGGGACTTACTTAAATTTATGAAGGTGACAATTTCCTTGTAGACCTTAGGACCCACTTTTATTGTATATAGAGAAGAGGATTTAAGAAAGCCTTTTAACCTTATCTAATGAAGCTTGTAAGGGAGGAACAGCAGAACGATGGAAGCAAGTGGACTGGGGATCTCCTACTCATCTTTTGGTGGGCATTAACCCAGAATGTCATGATGGGGAAGGCATGGTTAATTAAATATCAGTTGACTATTTGTGGAGTTATTTGCAATGGAAGAAACAAACCCAATTTCTGACAACTGTGTGAGAAAAGCCATCTACTGCAGTGCTAATAACTGTTGACCTCTTTGCCTCATCAAGAAGATACATTCTTCAGTGAAGGATGGTAGAAAATTATGTCAGTATAATAAAGGTTGCCAAGCTAGACACTGCTTATCATTGTTAAACTGCAGAACAATTGCACAATGGAACCACACAAACAACAAAGGAGTATCCATGCATTACTCCTTGGTTTTGATTAAAAAAAAATGAGAAAACAAGTTGATGCCATTGGAAGAAGCAGGGAGAAACATAAGGGTGAACAAAACAGTTCTGTGATTTGGAATCCACTGATTACAAACTTCATGATGAAAAACTCTGAGGAAGCTGTGACATGGAGAGTGAGAACAAATGGTTGGAGTATCACAAGGAGTGGCTTTTTGGGTGAATGCACTTATCACTTCACATTGAAAAAGAAACTTATAATTGTAACATTTAATTGTTGGCATGCATTTGTACTAGTTATCACTCTCCTTGGCAATGTCTGGGTGCATTTCAGGGAACTTCATATGTCAGGGCCTTTTTCAGCAGAGATAAGATTGTAGGAAATTTGTCTCCTTTCACTTCAAGCTGTTCTTCCAAATACCTTAGCAAGATTCTTACCACCCTCAGCGTATGCAAAACATGGCCTTCAGTCCCTGAAGCTACAACATTTCCTCACATTATTTCAGACTCTTTAAACAAAAAGCCCCATAGTACAACAAATATTAATAATGTCTTAAGATAATGGAAATGTGATATGAAGTCTACAGGGAATTCACAGTGAAGGTTTATGGACAGAACTGACTGGTTCCCCTTTGCCTAAACTAGGAAGTATTTTTTTTCTGTTTGACTTTTCCAAATTAGTATAACTTTAGATGATGTACAGTCACTGCATTTTTCAAATATAGCTGATAAGCTGCATTACACTTTAAAATTTTAGTGTTGTTAATGTTTGACTTGTAAAGGACATTGTAAAAAGTTGTTTCTTAAGAGGTTTGTGCTCTGCAGGGCTCTTACCTTACATTTCAGATCTTAAAAATATGGCTCTCTATCCCAAACTTTTGTTCAGAGAAGTTTATAAACAACAAAAATTCAAACTCAGGTAATCATTTGTGGTGTTGATAGAAACATCAAGGTCAGAATTCATTAGAAGAACAAAGAAAAAATCCTCAATAAGGATCATTCAGATGAAACCTGTGCTGCAGTTACCTGAATGTTGTTAGGTTCATGCATGACAGAGTGATTTCATTCCCTCAACACCTGATATGGGGAAAAGCCATTTCTATATATGGCATGAAGGTCAACATTTATTTCCAATGTTCACTCACATTTATGTCTAAGAAATAAAGGATTTTTTGAAAGAGCAGTTGGATATAAATTCTCAATGTCTGACACATTGCTTTTTTTCCTCCTCATGGAACAAAAGTTTAGAACTGTATGACTCCTAAGCTCTACTAATAGGAAGATCTATTTTTCAGCAGCTAAATCAACATGAGACTTTGCAGCCATTACAACTACAATCAAACAACAGCCTAAGATGCTGCTGGAGCTTTATCAAAGTTGTATTAGTTCAAGTCCATTTTATTGATCTTAACATTCAAAGGAGCCCCATGCAATCAGTTGGATTCTGAACACTACTTTTCACATGACAACACATAAATTAGAGGAAGAAGCAATGCCTGTTGAACGAAGTTCAGATAGTCCTTCACCACAGACTTGGTGCCATTACATCTGTGAGCACATCAGATTCACTAGTACATTAAAAGTCTCTGAGTAATTTTGGCTATTCTTTTTCTATGAGTGTTTTATAGTCTTTTTTCAACTTGAAAATGGTGTTGGTTTGAGTTTTAAGAGGCACACAAAGAGAAAGATAAATGAAAAATGACATATAAGCAAAAGTTGTTAAAAATCCTGCAATTTGGAGTGTGTTTCTTACAAAAGATCTATGAAGCAAACACATTTAGAAACAAGCAGAGATGTGAGATCATTAAGGTACCTTAGTTTAATTCCTGATCAGTTAGTTTGTAACTCCTTACAGCACAGAGAGGGATCATGAGGCATATTTCTTACCATTGTATACAAACACCCATATTATTTGTGTAGTTCCTTTTGTACCACATCTAAGTCTACACATTCAAGAGCCCTTTGAATTATATTTTATTTAGCATTTATGCAAAAGGATTAATTTAAAGGCACTAATGAAAAGTCTGGGTCACTCTTCTCCTTGATATGTCAGGAAAGCAGTCTTTTACCTGTAGTGATGAGCAGTGTCCAGCAATAAGAACAATGGCAGTGGTACTTCTGCAAGTTCTTTTAAAAAAGTGTTGATCTAAATGAAATGCCATCTACAACACAGCATGAAATGCAGTTCTACAAAGTTTGCTCATTCCTTGGGCTGCGCTACTTTACTGAAGTTTTCTGGACTTCAGGGTTGAGCTTTTCCTTCTTTGACCTTTCACTAGACTTTCTGAGCTTTTAAAATAACACTTTTCCTGCCTGTATCCTTCCTCTTTTAAGAAGATGAAAACTCTTCTTCTACATGGCTGTGAAATGAAGAATTTATTTCCAGTGTTAACCTACCTTCATTGTTATGTGCTACAGAAAGAATATATCTTCTTCAAAAGGACAAAAATAGACCCCTTCCTGAAACTGGGCTGAATGCTGTGCATCTCTGGGACTACTTTTTCTTTGTCCTGAATCCAGTCACAAACACTTTGCAGCAAAACCTTCTAATCCATTTGAACAAGATGTAGGACTGGGAGTAGGTCCTAGGACCAGTGGTGAGCAACTAGGGGAGGAAAGATGGGAAGCTGAGTCCAGTTTTGAAGGCATGTTTCTAACCCCACTGAGATTGCCTGACCAAAGCTGCTAAACTGTGTTGGCTTCTTTTGTATGGCTACAGAACCTGCACACTGAATGGATGTACCAGAGCTGGGACCAAAAAATAAAAGGAGAAAGAAATCTCATTCCAAAAAGGGTGATAGAGCCTTTTCTAAGGAGACATACCTCTATTGTAAAGGGGTTTCATTTGTTTTGTCTTTTCTGATGGGCTGCAGTGTAGACCTAGGCTCTGGTGTGTCAGTGGTGTGATAGTATCAGTATTACATGAGATTCCAGTTATGCAGTCCATGGTATAACAAATTACCATGGCTTCTACCAGCTCTTATGACAAAGTGCATTGATGCACTCTATGTGAAATACACAGGATAGCTGAAGCTACTGTTCCACTGTCTGAACAACTGAGCTCATTATTTTCCTACCTTAAAGAAAAGTGAATGCAGTGCACATTTCCATTCCTGTTAGGCTATTGATTGCTCATGGTGCAGGCTGTCCTGAGGAGGGATTCCCTCCATTTTAAGCAGAGTATAACTAGACTTTTAAAACAAACATTGAGAATGTTACTTTGGGAATACCAGAGTCTAGTCAGTGGACATTGAAGGCAGATGTGTCTCTAATTAAGATTATGAGAGACATGGGACCCCTTAGGGTGGATAAAAACAACCTCTCCCAAGTATGAGGAGGAAAGGCATCAGACCAGCTACCCTGCTGTAAGGGGAAGGAATTGGGGGTGTTGTGAGAGCCAAGGTTTGAATGAATCCTCATCTGTCTCTGCTGTGCTGTGTTTCATTCAGCCAGGCATTTAGCTGTCCGTTCCTCGTACTCTGCACACTAATGGAAGCATTTTTGCAGAAAGGGAAGAAGGAGAACAAAACAGTGAGAGAAGCTGTGAGAATTTCTTGCAGAAACTAGGGCTGCCATCTGCACAGGAAGAAAAGGCCATCCTAATTTTAAGGATTCATGTTTAGATTCGCCCGTTTTGTTTCCTTTTGTCTTTGTCCATCATCTGGCAATGGTAGGAATCGCTCCCTCCCACCACTGCCTGTGGTGTCTCCCTGCAAGTGCTGCTGATGGAGAGTGGAGCTGACGCCATGTTCCTCCTGGTCTGAAGGAAAGTTAAATCATCTCTTTCTCTCCTTCCTACAACATTACTATAGGTGATTCTGTAAAGAAAAAGTCTTGCACTTTTTTGTGTGCAAGACATTTTTGTTATCCTCTGAAAGCATCCCAGGATACCAGAAAGACAAGAGGAAAAAGTGTTTCCCTGCTAAGTTTATTAAATGTAGCTATTTCCAAACATAGAATCTATAGTGCAACAAGGTACTAAGGTTTTGTGGGGATAGTCTTAGTATTAGACTTGTTGTCTTGAGCACGCCTGTTAAATTGGCATTCTGGTGAGGAATCAGAGGAGAGTGTACGTGCTGGATATTAGCACTCTTATGTTGTGAGTAGGACCGAGTATGGGGGTTTGCCTCAGTTTCCCCATCTGTAAATTCAATGCTTATTGGCTTCCTAATGCACATATGTTATAATATTAAAGCTGAGATGTATCTTGACTACAGTTTCATTATCTCCAGGTAAGCTTTATGTAAGTGTTCTTCTGTGAAATACAGAAACATTGATTGCTCTGTTTAGCAGTTTTAGGAGAACAAACAACATTTCCTTTCGCTGTACTCTTAAATTAAATAACTTCAAAGAAAAGGAAAGAAAAAAAAAAAAAGATGAGGAAAGGGAGACTGTAATTTTTTTATACGCAGTTATACAGACAACAGTTATGCTTGTCTGCACTATTGGAAGCAAATGCCTGTTACTGGTACACCTATGAACCTACTCTTCCTTATTTGTGGACTGTGAGGAGTAAGTAAAACAGAGTAACAAAGTCCACTTGTGAAAGGCTGACATTTGATGTCAAGGGACAGCTTGGTGTGGAGAATAAGAACTCAATAAAAAGGATTTTGTATTTCTTCCAAGAATTTCAGAATCAATAAAAGAATCCCAATGAGATGGTCTGTCTAACACTTCAAACAAAACAAAGAAGATCAAAGGATAAGAATAAGCTCAGGTCTGAAAGCAAGTGGATGATGAGGATGGAGGAAACAATGTCTACCAAGTACTGAACCTGTCATTTCTGTCAGAAATCTCCTCCAAGCGCTCACCCTGTGCCTGGAGCCCAGTGCTGCGGGACTGCTCTTTGCCATGGAAGCCAGTGGGACCTCTGCAGGAGGAGGACTCTCCTGGACATAGGCCTGACAGAAAATCAAAACAGAGAAGACTTCAACCAAAATCCATCCTTTTGCACCAAAGACTCTGGCAAGTGGAAAATTTGCACACTATGATTAATACTCGTTCCTGTAACTGGCAATTTATTGCATGGCTATAGTATAATATATTAATAGTATAGTTGTGATATAATATTCAACCATGTGTAATGGATTCTGCAACTATACATAGTTCATAGCATAGTCTGTAAACATACACATATATTTGTGTGTCATAATATGAATACTAAGTTTACTGCATGTATATGAGTACTATATATATAGTATTCTACGAATTGTGATCTTACTACCACTAGCTTTCATTATGAGTAGAAAGTCATTTATTGGTAAATAGATATAGATGGTATCTCATTCATTAAAAAAAAATACATCAAAGGCTCAATATTTCTGTGCTATTATACTATTCTGGCTTTGGGGGTTGGTTTTGGTTTTTTTTGTCTTATTCATTTGCAGGTACATGCACAGGACATGGAATGCGTAGTGCTGCTCTGAAAGTAATGTGATGTCTTCCAGAAACAAACAGATGTGGTTCATAGAGTATGCAACCTGACTGTCTTAACCTCCCCTCTTCTGCTGCTTGCCCTTTTGACGGGTTTCTGTCACAGTGTGCAGATTTCAAAATGACAGAGAACCAGCTTGGTTTAGAGGTAAAACAGATGATGTGATTAATACCCAAGAGTTGCCTTGTGCTTTCTACCATAGATCTGACCTGAACTGATTCTGTTACTGAAATTTTGGATAAAAGTGATACCTACATCAGTGAAACAACCTACAAAACTATTCTTATATGTTCCACTATGGGAGGTGAGAGGTGGAGAAAGTCCACAAACATTTTGCTACCTTCTCAGCCATGCTACAAATGCTGTGTCATACAACTTGTACACTAAATAGAAGTTAGTAAAAATAGTTGCCAACAACCTTCATTGCACACAACTGCATTTAAATGCTTTAGACAGATTAGAATTCTATATGCTTCTAATTTACCATTTTCTAATTTGTAAACAAAAAATCCTTTCTCTGTCCCATCTCAAACACAAGGGATTACAATTGCATGCTCTTGTCAGTTCCAGCTTTCCCATCTGTTGCTGCAGAGCTATGATAAATGAAGTTTCAATGAGATCACAAAAGCAAGCTTATTGTTTTGACACAAAACAAGACTTAGATAACAAAAATTAATTATAAGGCTCTTTCATTTCTCGAATGAGGAATTTTCTGTACTTCAGAGACAAGTTTGAAACAGCGATTTACAGGGAAAAAATGATGTGTCAGAAATAAGAGAAGTAAAGTGAAAACTGAAATCCTTAGAACACATAAAGCAACAATTATTTGAAGGCAAAAAGCTTCTGTAATTTCTTGGGATACATAAATTAGATGAGCATTTGGGAGTTCTGTGTAATATTTGATATTGAAATGTCACATCAGGAATTAACATTCATCTCAGGTGTTGCATTTCTGACTGAACAGATACACATGGTTTGATAAAATGTGAATATGTATGTAATAAATAGGGATATATCAATGTTTTTAGAGATAGAAAGAACTGAGAGGATAATAAGCATATCAGGCATCTAAACTGTTCACTGAAGGATGACATTTCTGCTCAGTGCCATGCAATGCTTGTTTTCACAGAGGAGAGACAAAAAGCCAATGAGGAACCCTTCTCTTTTTAGGACAGATTTGACCAACTGGCTGAGTCAATGCAACATCCTTCCGAAGGTATCCATAAGTTTTACTACACCAACTTCATAATTTTTATTTGCACTAAGGTGTATTTTTGGGAAAGATAAACAAAATCTAGCATAAAATCTTCCTGTGAAGTGGAAGTGTGTCACATTACCCGGAATACTGATGACCTTTTTTCTTTCAGGAAGAGGATAAAGTTAAAAGAAAATAAAATGGCCAGTAAGTATCATTTTATCTGATATCTAGACTCTGTAAGTGAAGTTAATATATTTCTAACAGAAATGAACTCCTGCTTCAGACTTAGAATTTTTTATTTTAAAACTAGATTTTTTTAGATAGATTTAATTATTTTTGGGGAAAAAAAAAAAAAAAAAAAGAAAACAGTAATTCAGTGGTACTTTTTTGAGGAATCTCATCTTTCCTCCTTCCCAAAGCAGGTTGTGTCAATGATTCATTACTACTTTTTCAAAATGCGTGATTTCTTTCTGGTCACCATCCAGCCTCATCTGTTAGATTACACAGCTCCACCTAAAGAAGAACTCCCACTGTGTGGATATCTGCAGAATATCATCAGATCTGTTCTTTTAACTTTCATATGGCTGAAACAGATTGCATTTAGCTCTCTATCAAACTTTCTAGATTTGAGTACCTTGTTGTGTAGTCCATTTCAGTGATGAATCACTTAGAGAAACAGAGATGTGCAAAAACAATCCTCTTGGCCATGATCAGTGACTTCATCAGCGCAGCAGAACTGCATCTGTTCCACCACATTTAAATTCACATAGGACAAGTAAAGTTTAACTACCACTTTTCCTTATGATGTGAGTACTGAAATAGTGGGCCACGTACTCGAACAGTAGTTGTCTGGGCCAGGCAAACTATAAGCCTGAGGACCACACACTTTAAATGTTTAGTTTAGAGAACACTCATCTTTGATGGCAAAAGACTACAAATCTGAGAGATAGAATCGGTTGTGCATTATCAAATACCACAGACTGCCATGTGACATTTTCTCTAATTTATGCTAGAAATCTTTTATTAAGGCAATTGAGAAGAAATCAGTTTTAAACAGAGATGGGCTAGATAACTGGACTCAGGAGTCCTGAGTCAGATGACTAAAAGATTATCACTAACACATACTGCCTTACATCTTCAAGAAATACCAATCATTTTGAAAAAAACAATAAGCTAATATGAACTTCAGACAAATGAAATTTCATGCACTGCTAAAATGCAGCAATCTCTGAATAACATTTGGTGGATTTCAGATGATACCCAGCAAATACACAGAATAATAATACAAAACATTAAGAGACATAATGCAACCTTTCCAAGGAATCTGCTCAGCTCTTTGGAACGAGTATGTACACTATGCAATAAGGCTGGCAACTTCCTTCCAAGTAGGAGCTGTGTTTGAAGGCAAGCACTGTTGAGTGATGTGTCCCAGAAAAGTACTTGAATCCTTTATGCATGTACAAATGATCAGCCAACATTAAAGAAGAAAATACTGATTATATTTATTCTGGTTATGCTTTTTTGCAAAACCCTGGATTGTATTCTTCCTCCTATTTGTTTGTTCTCTGCCATGTTTACTTTGTTTTATAGGAAAAGCCCCAAAGCCCCAAAGCCCCTTCATAGAAACAACTGAGCTGAGGAAATGATGTTAAAACTCCAGCTTGCTGCAGAAATTCTAATGTGATGGTTAGTGCAGTGTCTATGCGTGTGAAATATGCTTGTGCTCCAAAATCAAGGAGATTGATGTGCTAGACATGATCTAAGTTATCCAAGTTTATAAAGCAAATTCTGGACTTTAGACCTACTGTGTCACAAATGTTTCTTTTCCCACATTGCTAAATTAGTTAATGTAACTTGACAAAAGATAAACTGCTGAAAGTTCATTACTTTTTCCATAATGATACTTTCAAGCAGTGTTTTATCATTGAGCAGAGCTGTATGATCACAGTGCATTTAGCTAGAATATTCCTCCAAAATGTCTACTGTCAAACATCTAATTCAGATATTTTTCTCTTTAGAAGTTATGGCTTTTATAATTTTACAAAAAGTTTCAAGTTGACTCTATTGTTCATTTGCTGCATTGTGATTCCCTGAAACAGATTTCGCTTCCACTTTGCTAGGTCCTATACAAATATTGCTAATGTATAACTGAATGGAAAGATTTGTGATGGAGGCTACAGGCTATTTGTATCATTAATGATGCACAGTTGTAGAAACCCAGCATGGGTTTGTTTCTAAGTTCTGGGCAAACCCATATTTATACTCAGAGGATTAATACAAGAAATACATAATCACAAAGAATGTCTTGAGGAAAATAGAATGGGGTGAAAGCTGGTCGCCCTTTCCATTTCCTAACAGTGTCTTACATTTATTTTCCCTGTTCCTGATGTCTGAGCTACGGTTACATTTCCAGTTCCCTGCAACCTTTGCAGCCTCTGACTCATGAGGGTCTGAATTCTCTGTCACATCCCCAAGCCTCAGCTCACCTGGTGACACTGAGCAGCTGCAGCTCACACTTTAGAGGAACTGGTAAATAGCAGAAAGAGCCATGAGAAATTTCATAGGGCACAGCTAGGTAAAACGAACAAAGAAGTAAAATTGCTGAGACAGGGACAGGTAACAACTCCAGGATTTAAGAGAAAAATCACATCAAGAAAAGGCATTAAATTCTATAGAAAAGTGTCCTGGGTTCGGCAGTAGCAGTCGTTTTTCTCTTTCTTGGTAGCCGGTGTGGAGCCGTTTTTTTTTTCTCTTTGGACTTTCGGCTTGTGAGCAGTGCTGATAACACCAATGTTTTAGTTACTGCTTAGTACATTTTGGTCTGGCC
>JANRGW010039697.1:69257-110242 GCA_024733675.1 Psilopsiagon aymara | reverse complement strand
GCACGAGGTCAAGCATGGCACCTCTCCTTGTCGGCTCCTCTATTACTTGCAGAAGGAAGTTGTCTTCCACACAATCAGGGAACTTCCTGGATTGCTTGTGCCTGGCCATACCATCCCTCCAACAGACATCAGGGTGGTTGAATTCTCCCTGAGAACAAGGGCCTGCGAGCCTGAGGCTGTTCCTGTCTGTCTACAGAGTGCTTCATCCACCGAGTTTTCTTGGTCAGGCTTTTTTTTCCTTGCACAGCACATAAAGCTGTCTTTATCAGGTTTCAGAAAAAAAAGAGTAGACTCTGCCTATTTTCCAAATTTCCCAGTGAGCCCTTCCCTGCTTTCAATCTTAACTACTCTCTTGAACACAATGAGCTTCTCAAATGGTTAAAACTTCTCACAACCGTCTCATCCTTTTCCCATTTCTTTTGCCATGATAGCTATAAAAAAGATTGAGTAAATAGCAATGGTTTTATGGCCATAATTACTACCTACCAGGCTGTTCATAATAATTTTGTTGCTTTTATTGCTCCCTTGTTGGCCTTATTGAAGCCACCTTTTTCCCTGCTTCTGGCAGAAAGTGCAAGTTCTCTTTCTGGCAGATGAGAAGAGTTTTCTTGGCATGAATTCAGGAGGCCAGAACTTTCTATTTGTTTCTGAATTCTATGAAAAAAGTAAATATTTTGGTGAGTTTCTGGGGGTATAGATTTGGGATTAATTTCTCATAATTTTGGGGGGTTTTTTTTGGTACTTTTTATTTGTATTTGTGTTACTATTTCTGTCCAGTTCTGTTCCTGCGTATTTTAGTTGATGTCGAAGCATCAACATGGACATCATATGCACAGATTATGCATTTAAGTGCCTTGTTAGATTAGAAGCCTCAGTCAACTGCTAGAAGTGTGTTCTGCTAGCTTTGGTCGAAAAATTAGTAGACTATATAAATCTCCAGGTTTTTTAGGTTGAAAATTATTTAAGTATGTTAACAAGCACAGTTTGATTCTTTTCTTTCTCTTGTAATATTGTTGTTAATGGCTGGAGGGAGAAAGGGTCGAATTGACAATATGGATATTAATGCCTTTTAAATACAATGGTGAAGCCCTCCAAACACCAGGCTGATTTTATTAAAGGAGTGTACAAGGATGTGAAAATCAACGCAATAAAACTATTCAAGTTTCTGGTGAAAAAAAAAAAAAATACATTTTGTGGTTATAGAGCTAAAGTTTTATTCTGGTTTGAATTATACTATTTTAGTGAAAGCAAGAGCATATCACTGGATCCAGGTAATACTTTCTAATACAGAGCTCTCTCTTCTTAACTCTCTACCCATGAAAAATTCAGAATAGCATTTCAGTATCGTGTGTTTCTTAGTAAGTATACACTATCATATTCTTCCAGCTGCAGGGAGATTCTCCTGGACAAACTGCATATAAATAGCACAGAATGCCTCTTAAGGTATTTGGAGTTGCACAGATCAAAAAAGAGACCAAGATAGTTCAGGAATACAGAGATATTTCAGCATATTTATTCACGTTGTTTGGTATATGATTTGGGGGTTTTGGGGATGGGGTTTTTTTAAGTGTTCGGGTGATCAAAGTCAATTTCCCTACTAAATGGTTTAATTACAAATTATGGGTTGGCATTATCTTGTCAGAGTTCATATTTCCAAACATAAACCAGTACTAGTCTTTCAAGGGAAGCTATTATGGCCAATTATTTCAAGAAAGTCTGTTCTGTAGGAAGAGCATAGTGTAAGACGGAAACAACAAGTACAAAATCACAGTGAGCAGAACAAAGTATGCAGGAATTCTAGCAAGAAGAAAACATGAGGTTTACATCCTAAGCACTATTTAGAGAGAAATGTTAATAATGCACAGATTTGAAGTAATTGAGAGAAAAAGTCAGAAAAGCAAACTAGTAAATCAGGAGAATAAATGTGAGTGTTGCAGTTTCCCAGTCACCCAAGCCATTGCTAAGTGGCAGCTGCTGGTCCGTGGAGCCTGCAGAACTTTTCCTCTCTGCCTAGCAGAAAGCCCAGGCATGATGCTGGCCACCACTTACTCATTTTGTATTGTAGAGGAAGCTGAGGTAGATTGATGTAGCTGCACACAAGGAAAGGTAATCCAAACCCTATTTTTTGAAAAATAAGTTTTCTCTGAAATTGGTGCCATCCATCTAAAAATAGTCATTACATCTCCCCTTGTTCATCAGGTGTTATGACAGTCTTTTTAAGAAGCAGCATCCATTTGCACAGCATTTTTGCTGTCACTGAGTATTTTCAAGACAGGTTTGGGGAGCTGTAGGGAAAGGGAGGCAGAGCAGTGATTTTCCTGGTTGCTTGTTCTACAAACTGAACTCAGAAGAATGAATGCTTACTTTCATGTTTTATGGCTTACACGTTAGAAAGGGTTGCAAGAATTCAGTAAAAGGAACTCTGTTAATAGTGTGCAATCCTGACATTGGTTCTTGGCTGGTGAATGGCACTGTAAAAGCCAAAATTAAAAGCGGGTAAATGGAATTTACCTGACTCTGAATTTTGGCTCCTTTTCCAATAGAAAGGAAAAGGAACTGCTTTTGGCTTTGCTTCTCAACAGTTCTGAGAATGAGAAAAAAATTGATAGAATCGTAAATTTGAAGCCTTCTTTTCATAAAAGGTCATTTTTCTTGAAGAAGTCCAGCTGCTTGCAATTGACAACTTAAAACATCTGACCTGACTTGTTCCGTGCTTCCTTTGGAAGCAGAAAACTGAAAACTCACATCTCAAAACATTTAAATATGTTGTAGAGATGGATCAATACTTGGTGTGTTTATCAAAAAGTTTATTAGACAATGAGAATAACTTCTTTCAGATGTAATTTTCTTTACAGAAATTGTAATTTTTCACAGTGGCACAGGGTGCCACTAAGGAAAACCTAAACGAAAAAAGTGTTCAGAAGTATGAATATTTGTTCATGACTAACATTAAAAGTCAATTTTAATAAAAGATATCTGAATACATGTTCAGCTGAGCCTGTTCAGCTAATAATGTTAAACTTCAGGGAATAACCCAAGCTTGTGTAGCTGACTAACTCTGGCGTGTACCTGAGGTCATCCAAAGATGTTTCTTTGGGGAAATCAGTTACTGAGGAAAGTGAAATTGAAATACTGCAAAAGTGTATGGATGGGCTGCATGCAGGTCTTAAGCAGGACAATCCAGGGATGATGTCTATTTGCAAAGCACTACAGTGGTACATGAAGAGAACTGATTATTCACTGACAAGGTTCCAGGCAGGTGGAAAGGGAATGTTTTGTGAGGAAAATTTAGTTAAGGCTCGGAATTTGGGAATGCTATGTTACACTTCTGTGAAAAAACAGCAGGTCTAGGTGTTCGAGTGAATACATTGACATGTAAAATTTAAGCTTATACCAAACTGGACCTCTTTCTAACCTTATATATTTATTGTTTATTTGGTGGCTTTTTTTGTTGTTTTTTTTTTTTTTTTTGGGGGGGGGGAGGGGTGTTGGTTTTTTTTTTTTTGGTCTTGTTTTTTTTAAGGATCTGTTATTTCTGTTTCTAAAAAGGTCAGAAATCTAAAAGCTACTGTAGCATCAGAAAATAAAAATTTTGGACATAATTCTAATCCATAGACACGCAGACAAAGGACCTAGCAGAAAGCTTGCAATGAAGGTCACTCTTGTGATTCAGTCCAGTTTTGCATTCTCAGGAAGATTACATACTTTGGACAAGGTTAATGTAAACAGCCAGTCATTTGAGTTGTTATTCAAGCAGATACTCTGACCGGTTTTGGTTTTTTTCACCAGCAGATCTGTTCTTGAAGTTTCCAACCCCATTAATTACAGCTAGACATTTGTTTTTTGCATAGCACTTGATATAATGAGATATAATCCCCATCTGGGCACTTGTGAAGAGTAATTGCATATTTGCAAGATACTGCAAGATTTATAATAGAATCTCCTAATATCTCATGATACAAATGTATCTAACTTTCTGTGAGAGGTAAATTGGCACATTCACATGATATGGCAAAGTTTTGTAAAGTACCTTATTTTATCTCTTACGAAAACTATGAAATTATTACCTGTCACTTTTGTGTGTTTATTACTGATTATTCTGCAAGGCTGTATTTCAAATCTATTGCTTGTGAACATGAACAAATCCAGACTAAACAGGATACAGTCAGAGATGAAATATTGTGTTTGCTGAGATATCAGCATAGAGACCTCAGTAATTTTTTAAATGGAAAAATAGAATTATGGGTGCCAAGGGCTGAGAAGTCAGAAGTAAATATAGTAATATAACCTACATTTCATGAGGAAAAATGGTTGTGCTGAAGATAATGATCCTTCAGAATTTGAAAATAATGCATCTTTCTCCAAATATGAGAAGAGTTTTTCTCTCCATTCTCATTTCTGTCTTTGCCAGAAGTTAAGGGTTCATGTAGGGAACAGGAATCAAATATGTTCATAAATGTCTTCCACTCAGTCACAGCTTCTGAAATCCTTCAGCAACCTGAGCCTAAATAGTCTCCAGTGCGTACTCCCATCATGAACAGCCACTACCTTGCATTCACTGGGTTCAAAAGAACCTGTCAACCATTTCACACCTTCTAAAACTTCTTATTAGTAGGGAGAGAATTGCATTCACTGACCCTACAAGGTACATAGTGAGCCCAGAAAACTAAAGCAGCAGCACTACAGAATCTGGCTATACCACAAACAGCACTGGGGGAAACCAGTGGTCTGTAGATGGTAGCAAAGTTCAAAAGTACATATATTGCTCTCATTTACAGGGACATGAGTGTCTGTTTGGTTATCCACAATACTCCACAGCCGAAAAAAAAACCCGCAGTTTGCTCATGCAGAAGAGGTTTATATGTTTTTATCTGCAATTAGTCTGCAACTTTTTTTTCTGATATTGCTATTTCATGGCAAAGTAATACTCCATATTCTGTAGTTGGGTGCCAGTCTCGTATCTTTATTTACAATTGCACTTGTCTTATTTGCTTCAGAAAGCCTAGTGGGAGAAAGAAAGTTTAGTCATATTGCACACCTTGTTCCTTCCTATGTGTGGGCCACAGATCTTCCTCCAGCTCCTCTTATTGCCTGGCTGAGCGCACACATCAAGGGTGCAGCTTGCACGCTTAACCTGAAGCTGTAGGAGGATCTGCTGCCCTCTTCCTACCACTTCCACTCAGAGATGCCAATGTACTTGAGTGGAATTTTTGAGTATTCACAACTTGCTTATTAGGGAAAAGTAGTCATCTGGTAGAATGAGAAAACTCATGGTCTCTCTGGTATGACTGCAAATAACTGCACTTAAAATGAAATCAAAGCCCGTATCTTGGGACAAGTATGCCAGCTTCCAGGAGAAGATGGATTTTTTTCATGGCAGACTTATCACTGGTTTCCTAAATGAACCAAGATAAACAGGATAAACTCTTTCATGTGGTTGCTGTGATTAAAGCAAGGTCCTCAAGTTGGCAGGCTGTTATAGGGGGGTTCAAAGTGGAAATAAGAGCTGGCTTTTTTCTTTCAGAGAATCCTGCTGCTATTTGTACACAGTCTATCTTGGTGGCTGGCATACATTGGAAAATATGCCGTCTGTGGGCTTGGAAATCTTGTGGCAGTAATCAGGAGTGCACTGGTTTTTATGGCAGACATCAAATGGGCTACTGCCAGGTCTTTGAACTACAAAAACAAATAGAGAGTAGAACTGCATTGTATTGGCAAAGACTGAGGCCCATTCGTCTCTCCTGAAGCATGCTCTGGTGAGGGTGTTTAACTTGGATATTGTCCATCACATGTGGTAGCTGCAAGAGTGGAAGAACAGAACAATATTAGATGGTACATTTAATAGTGTGTTGGCTTAGTAGTCCTCAGGAAACTGTTATTCCCATTTTCTCTCCTAGGACTCTGAGCCTTGCCCTCTTTGCTGAGCTTCTGTGTAAGTGGATGTAGAGATCAGATAGTACAGTTTTCTCCCTGGTCCTACAGGAAACCTGTGAGCACTGGTCTGATCTGTAACATGTGCTTATGGCAAGGGGAGGAATTGTGTGCCATTTCATTGGCAGTTTAGACAGCTCTGACTTGCAGGATATTCTGGGTGAACTGCTCTACCCTAGGGGATTCAGGAGGCAGAGGAGAGGAGCAGCATGTTCCATGGTTTTGGCTGAAACACGTTTTCCTTTGTCTGTTGTGGGCTGTCTGTGGAGCAAACTATAACTTCCTCTTTCCTTGCTCAGTTAAATTTTGCACCAGAGTGTCCTGCCCGCCCTTCAGTGTGCTACATACCTACCTACCTGACTGCTAAAACTGCGCGTGCGCGGTGTGTAATCCTGGAAAGTTGTGCCACAGCTTTCATGTGCTGTGGATGTTTTCATGGCTGAATCAGTTTGTTATGGATTATCAAGCGGGGTTTCTGAAGAAAGGAAATCTGAGTATGAAATTTTCCAATGGAGTGATATTGTAACTTTTGTGTACGACTTTTGTATTTGTTCAGTAAAAGTTTTGGGGGATTTTTGCTGCATAAATTACTTGATAGAATGTTGGTGAAAGAAGGGAGAAGAGAATTTAAAAGAGGATGAATTCCCTAGTACAATCCATTTGTTTTGTTTCACTTTGGGAATGCAAAGCAGCCATGAACTCAGTTCCTGACTATTCCAAGTTATCAGAAATGGCACAAATCACCGAAAAATGCTGCTTTACATTCTGGATGACTAGAAAGTAATTCAGAGTAACTGTGTTCAAATTTGACATACGTTTTCAGTGGGGTTTTTTTACATGATCAGACTATATTCTGAAAGGATAAAATAAGTTGGAATTAAATTTTTGTGAATTCTCAAGCACTTTATCATATTAAAATGATTTTATTTGGCTTTAAAGCAGTGACATTTCATTTATCATAAAAAATTGTTTGCTGAGAACTTGATGGCTCTGTTACTTCCCAGTATATTTATTGTGGGAAATACACGGTGTAGTACATGAATTTTTGCAGGGTCACCAGTCGTCTCCAAGCCAATTGCTAGCTCTGGAATAAGGGCAGAGGCAGCATTGGTTGCTGCTGCTGCCAGGGACTTCCTCCTGAGAAAGGACACAGCAGCATGCATGTGCTTTTACAATGCTAATTAAAAAAATGAAAAGAAGGATACCGTAGGCTTTAAAACACATCAGGGAGGAAAAGGATAGCTTATGCTGATGCTTACTAGGCATACTGTCTGAGCACTTTGAACAATAAATGATCCATAGTGTGATAAGTCATTTAATTAACTTAGCAAAATGTGGGTTGTTAAACCATTCTACTTATTTGTATCAGAGGGCTTTAAGCAGAAGATGTAACTGTCTTTACTCAGTTCCATGACATTAGAAAGAGATTGTTTTCATCTGACAGCTGATGCTTTCTATTCCATGTTTGCAGTAACAGTTCACTGGGCTAGGTTTTTGCATTTAGCTTAAAGGTATGTTGATAATTTCCCATTAAAGTAACACCTAAATATTTATCTGTATGGAAGAGGTGACTTACCAGTTTTTATGGTCTAGATGCTTATTATTCTGCTGTGCTTTGTTTCTCTGCAAGAGAAACATAGGAAAAAAATATAAGAAAAGGCATATTTTTTGTGATTTCTCTCCTAACTGGGACCAGGAAATACTAAAAATATCATGGGTATAAGGTGGTTCCTAGAAAAAATCACTGTAGATGTATGTGACGGGGATTTCATCTGCAATGCAATTTTAAATCTTCAGTTATCCACCATTTATACTTATAGAAAAACTACATAAAGACTGTGGGCAGGCAGGCAGAATACTCATTTCTGAAACTATGTTACTGACAGGGGATAGTGCTTTTTTTTTTTGTCCTCTTTTTACATAATAGTAACATGCCATCTCCTTGTTGAGTATGAAGTGAATACTTGACATGGACCTTCAAAATCATGAATCATAAAGCTCTTTAAATCCTTCTCAATGAGCTAGGCTACGTGGCTGTTATGATGCATAACTTCATTTCTGGTAATTTTCTGAGATATATAAATGATGAAACTCAGGCTGTGTGGTATCAGGCTGGTGGCTTGCTGCTGAAATGCTCTGACAAGCTTCCTTTTTTCTGAGATGGATCACAAGTACTGCCTTGCTTCAGAACATGCTGGTTTTGGAAATGTCTTGTAACAGAAAGACTCCGGGGATGTCAATGTTTCGAGTGTTTCAAGAAATGGTTTTCAAAAAAGCCTTTTTTTTCTTTTTTTTTCCCCCTTTAAACTCCCTGAAATACTTTGGTTTCTTATAAAACTTATAAAAATATTTCTGAACTGAATAATGATTTACTCCTTCTAAAGTTTATAATCCACAGATTCAATATCTATCTCCCTTGTTTTGATTTCCATGCTATGCTTTTCACAAAACTTGTTACCCTCAAAGCCTAAAAACACTGGGGGTTTTGGTAGTTGTCATACCCAATGTGTCTTTCACATATCTAAGTACTTAATGTAGGCTGTAGCTGTTTCAAGTGTTCCATAAACAATATATTAATTTACAACCTGTATATTCCTTTTTCCAGTCATTTCACAATGTCACCTAGTCCAGAGATTTCTTCTGTCCTCTAAATTTCCAAGTAACCACTTGGATTAGTTAATTATACTAATCTTCACAGAAAGAGTAATTCTAGAGTAATCACTGTGCCTAACTCGAAGAAAATCATTGCATTGCAGCTTTGCACATGAGAGTACAATGTCACTGTGTAGCATAGTTGGTAAAATCAAATAGACTGCATAAGTTTAAAAATCTTTAATCCAGTTAATGAAGGAATAGGTTCCATTGTTTCATTTTAAGCAGCAGGCTATTGTGCATAATCATAAAATGATCTTATTTGCCTGATGTTTTATATTTAATTCCCATCAATGCAGTATATAGTGGTGAAGAAAAATGGCTGAACTGGAATGATAGCATCCACCCTTTTCTTACTCCTGGGTAAAGCCATTTTTACAGTAAATTTGAAGGGGAAATGTAATTAAACACTTCAAATCTTACCTGTATTTTCATAAAACCATAAATATAGATATATTATTTGCTACAGTACTAACCACAAATCTATCCCTTACAGACTCTGCCTATATTTTCTTAGGAATATGTGTAGTATATAATTAATTAGCCCAGAATATATATCCCAAAACTCATAGGAGACTTGTTAGTTCAAAGACCACTACAGCGCAAGCATGCATGCTTTGTTGTTTCGTGTTTTACAATTTTATGCAATGAAAATTAATGGGTAAGAATAAATTGAGCTACTAATAAATCTTCAAAGCATCTTCATTCTTCTGATTTTAATTATTTAATTGATAATTGTGCAGATCAAAGATTCCACTATTACTGATCTGGTTTCAACAATTAATGCTATAGCCAGATACTCATTTGTGTATAGAAGAAATAAAGACTTTTTTAAAAAGAGATGCAAAAAAAGTATGCAAAAAATTGATTTAAAAAAAATGAATTTACATTATATTTTTAATATTTTTCCTAAAACATGTTACTAACAATGCAGTGAAAATAGTTATAATTAAATATAATCTATTCTGCCAGCTACCTGCTGATTTTTTTTATTCTTGGAGTGATTTATCATTTTCTAATGCACTGTGATTAGACAATTTGGGTGAGGAATTATATCTCATTACCTCAATTTATGACTAGGAAATTTCTATTACATAAGATATCTTTGTGAAACTTTACTATAGTATTAAACCTCATCCAACTCAAAAGAAGGGGATACAGGCAGTGAGGTTGAAAGGATTGTTTGTTACTGTGAGGAAGATAAAAGAAATAAAGCATTTTGCAGTCCGGTTAGGCTTCAGGGATTTGATGATGTTGAGACTGAAAGAGTTCTGTCATGTACAAACCTACTGCAGTTTGAACATTTAAATTAACATGCTGTAGCAGGTCACACTTAAACATATCCACACCTGTCTATTATATATGATGTTCCCATATCATATTGACACTTGGACACATCAGCTTCCTCTGCAAAGGCATCATTTCTACTGTTCACAAGCTGAAAGCACCTCTGTATCCAGGGAAGACCATGGACAACATGTTTGGATGAGGCCATGCCTCCTCCCTGCCCTCCCAGGTGGGGACTAAGCTGCATTTCCCTGTTAAACCCAGCATCAAAAGCCAGATGGTGGGTAGTGCTGAGGACCTTGCTGTGGAGGATCAGCATCTTGTTCTTGCATCAAACAGGTAAAATTTGCCCTGTTTGGATAGGAGGCCAAAGATGATGATCTGCCTTTTCTTATATCTCTTTTTAGTTCAGCTATTCATCTTCTCCCACCACAAAGGCTTCCCTTTGGTGCAGACACCCACAAGCCTAATGGCTCCAACTGGACTGGCATTTTCTCTGTGTTTTATGTTTCAGAAGTGGTAAGAAAATATTGTACCAAATTCACATATTAGGAAATGCCAAAGAATACCATTTTGGAAATACTATTCCATTCTGTTCAGGAAGGTACCTGTTTTATTTCTCTGTTTGTGGTTTACCATCTGTTGTGTTCTCTTTGCCTTGTCCTTCTGCAGCCCATTGTGCAACAAAACCCTCAGGACAGAGGGAGGATGGGAAGGTAGATCCTTGCTTGCTAGTGGAGAAGCATGAAGAGCTGGGAGAAATTTGTGAAACAGAGACAGAAAGAAGCCCCTGCTTAAGAAAGGTGCAATGCTGGGCATGGAAGGATCCCACAGCCGGAGGTGAAAGGATGAAAGCCACTTCTCTTAGGATGCTGAGCAGTCTGGGAAGTCTAAAAGTTGCTGAACTCAAGACAGTACTGGACAAAAGGCCCTCCTCTATAAAATGATTAATACAGCCAGTTTTAAATTTTGTCTTACGTCTTTTTTGCGTCACTCAGTTTTCACGGTTGTTTTAAAAATTCCATAGTTCTAGACTTTCCCCTCCCCAAATTGTAGAATCTAGCCATTGGGATTCATGGCTGCCACTATTTTTGGGGTGCTCTGGGATTGATACAGGGGTTTGGGAGATCCTGTTGAAAGAGTACCTGTTTATAGTATATTGTCTTGCAGCCATAAAAATAAGCAGTGTTGGTTGGAAACTGAGAGCAGAAATTGTGTAACACCAAGCATATATAAACCGCTGAAGCTCAGTTTACTTAGGATTGTTAATGGTGTATCTAAAGGGACGGGAAAAAAATGTAAGAGATAGGAAGGATAATGATGTGAATTGATAAAGCACAAAGCAGACTTGGAACATGAAAGAGCGAAACACCATGCCAAGATAATTAGATGATATAAGCATAAGGCAGGGAAGCTAGCCAGCACTTATCTTCATTTATAAATAACACTTCTGAACACTTCTTTTCATCCCCATTTAAAGATGAATATTCTGCTGTAAACCAGACCTGCTCTAAGCATCAGAGTCTCACTTACCCTGGATTAACCTAGTGGTTCTCTGCAGGATATGAAAAGGTCAGAGCAATGCAGTTTATCTCCTTGTTTTGAGTACAACAGGTGTTGGTACTCTGTGGTTACCCTTTTTTATAAAGGTTGTACAGAGAACAACAGCGAGACATGAATCCCTGTTAGTCCCCTCTCATGAAGGAGACTAATCCTACTGAAGTGAACTCAAAATCTGGTTTTATTCAACTGTAGTAGAATAGAGCCTCCAAACATGAAATACAAATTTGAATAAATATAATTCTTGACTCTGATATTTTCAAAGTTGACATGGGCTTTAGATGCCTTATAACCAGCCAATGGCAATAGGAAGGGGTCATCTGTTGGGTCCTTATGATGCTTTGAAATGTCTGCTACAGTATTTAATGTGTCAGAAATTGATTATATTTGATGCACCCCTTCAGCATGGTTCAGTGCTTTACTTTGCAAAAAAGTTATATTCTTCCTAAGGAATGAGTGCCAGCGACACAATTGAATTTAGATTCCCACGTTGTGTTGAGATAGGTGCTTGCTGGGGACTTGGCCAGCTAATCTATGGACAAATTGTCCAGAGCAGCGTAAAACAGAGATTTAAGAAGTTATTATGTCTTCAGACTTCCAAATGTAGCTCCCTCTTGAAAGCTTTTGTGATGTGTCTACTAACAGATAATATATTCTCAGTATGGAAGCCAGGCTTCCCAGGGCTTCTGACTGGCTGGTGTGCCAGTGGATAAAAGCATCAAAATACTCTGGTCACCCTTCCTGGTGATCTGTTAGTGGTCCATGGGAAGCCAGCTGGTTGTCTGGGGTGCTATTTTTCCTTCATATTGCCAGTTGCTAAGTCATATAAAGGACATATTAAAGAAATAACATTAAATAATGCTAATTTCCCAAGCAGATGGTTATTTACGTCTGCCACAGAAGCACCAAAGGCAAATGTGAGGGGAAGATGTCATCTGTAGTAGCTGATAAAGGACATGTAGAGTCACTTCAGCAGTGTTTTTAAATTGCTAAAGAAGTTATCCCAAAAATTAGTTTTGCTAGCTAGACAAGAATTATCAACTTCTAAATTAAGGAGGAAGAAATGAGAAAGTGATAGAATCTTAAAATTAGGCTACTTTTGAAATAAATGCAAGACTTCTTTTGAAGTCCAATCCAAAGTCTGCCCTCTAGGCTGTTTCATTCCACCTGGCTTTAGCCAGAGGTTTCACCTGAGATGTACTAGCTTTCCACTTTCTAAGAAGTGGAAAGGTTCAGGAGTCTCTAAAAGGCCTTGAAATACAAGTTGCTTGAATCACCATGAGAAAGTGCTTGGAGTGACTTGTCTTCACTGTAAATGCCTAAACTGAGACGGGAGGAGTGAGGAATTAAGTCTGTGCAAACTCTTGCTTGATATTATGCAGAAACAGCCGTGAGTCTTCAAATGATTTCTTGTCATGGGATTACCAAAGTCTGTTATACTGTAGATGCAAAAAGAGTTGAAACAATCATGAAAAAGTGTATGACAAAATATTATCCCTTAGAACAGTCCTCCTCAACCTTATTTTCTTTTTTTTTCATTCAGCAATTTAGGATTATCCTGTGAAATCTAACTTAGTTTTAAAGTAACATCGATCTTCAAAACTACAATGGATTCTGCTCATAAACAGAAGGTTAAGCTGGGAATCAGAGCAGCATTTCATTGAGAAAGGCCAAATGTGAAGAATTTGAGATTCAGAATAGCTTATTACCTACATAAATATTTAGCTTGATATCAAGAGTGTAAAGAACCCAGTAGTGTTGCATGTTTGAAAAATAATAGCATTTATTTAGGATGTGACTTCTTAAGGAGATACTTTTAAAAATCTTAGTTGCAGATATTATTCTTTATTCTGGAAAGGACAAGCTGGGAGCTGTTGCTATTTTACTTTGACCTTTAGATGTTACCCTAATTGTCATCTATTCACATGTTATTTAAAGATATTTAATTTATAATGGTAAAGTTGTAGGATTTATTTTGTATCTCTTTTTAAAGGAAACGTACAACTTGAATTGTGTATTTCAGGCTTTTTTTTTTTTTTTTTTTTTAATTATTTTTCTTCTCTGACAATGTTCTTTTTGGCTGCTTGGATGCCATATGGGATTATGGCCCTTTTATCTTTTATATGACTATCACCTGCAGGCAGTTGTATCTGAGCTCCTGATCCCTGACCATAGCTTCTCCTAAACCTCTGTGAAACATCAAATAGATTTTAAAAAAGCCAAAGAAATAAATGATTTTTTGTTGCTATTACAGGATCTTAGTTGACTGTTGAGGTTATCACTTCACTCATAAATGAAAAATGCATTTATTGAGTTTTGTCTACTCTCTTGGGCTAGTGCTCCTTATAGAGTAATAAATGTCTTCTGGATCAGACCACCATGGTGGGTTTTCAATTGGAGATCATTGATTCCAGCAACTCTCTCAGGTTCGATAATCTCAGTTTAGCTGTAGACATTTTCTTTATTTTGTTATATCCAGCAGCACATACTGTACCCTTGTGCTTTTCAAGTTGAACTCAACATGAACTCAGGGGTGATACCCTGCTTCTTCATGGTGGAATTCTATTTGAAATAGTGAAATTCTAGTAAACGTGAATTATTAATCATGTTGGGACTGTCAAAGGTAATGTTCAGTTTTCTAAATTTCCTGCATTCTTCAGTCATTAATGAAAGAGGATTCAAGTGCTATCAAGATTACAATTTGTTATAACACTATAACATTGCGCATTTTCGGTTGACCACCTGACAGCTTTGTGCCACTGTGCATGTTCAGGGTGAGTGGTATCTTAACAATTGTTTTACTAACAATATCAGTGTAACCACAACAGTGTTCAATTATCTCATGCCAGGCATATCCATTTCTGAGCCCAGAATTCTTGCTTTATAGCTTTGCAATGGCTTGGCATGATCAGAGATGTGTCTTTTCTCCTTTGGGCTATTCTCTGACATCCCTTCTCTGCTGTCTCAGTGGTCAAAGGATTGGAACCCGTGTAACTGCAACTTTGTGTGACTCCTGGACATGGGTATGTATATGAGCCCATTTTTTATCAAAAATACCCCCATGAGAAATATTTTGAAACATAATAATTAACAAATGCAGGCAATTTGAGATGGCTCTTGAAAGTATTAACTAAAGTTGCCCATCCTGCTCATGAGTTATACCCATTTGAGCTGCTTGTCTATTCCTTCTGTAAAGTGTGGCGTGCTGTTTTAAAGAGCACAATCATGCAGTTTGCTTTGCCTCAAAATATTTGTCTTAAACTGCATCACAAACAGCAGCAGTTCACAATCTGCATGTCCAGCAGCTCAGGCACCTCTGCGGTGGAATCAGGACAGAGATGGCATTAGATGAGTCCCCACTTAAGTGCCTCGTCCCACTGCTGCTGGCTTGCCTCCTCATCACCCAAGTCTATTTTGAAAATCATCAATTTTAGAAGTCTGGATGTCCCAGAGATGGTTGTGTTGAAGGGAAAATTTGATGTTAACAAAAAATATGCTTTTAAAATTCTTTCCCATTGTATTTAATGTTGGAACATCTAGAGAGTGCTAGAGTAAAAATGAAAATAGATATATTATTCTTACCCTAATCCTTCCATATATTACAATGATTTTGTTCCTTTTTCCAGTTGTTCTTGGACTGTATAAAACTATCTTAGCAAGGTACCACAATAAGACACTTTCCAGCTGACAATAATTTCTTTCTCAGTAGTATTTGAGATTTTCTCTGATACGCAGAACCTTGACAAGACTATAACTGGGTAATACTGGTGACATTTCATTCTTCATTTACTAATAGAAATAGAAGAGAAAGGTGGCCAAATAATGATTTTATCTTGTGTATTGAAAAAATATTTATCTTTGAATGAGAGGCTGTCTTGTGTGACTTTCTGTTTTGTACGATCAGAAGATTGAAGCATTTCTTTGTAGTTTCCTTTACAAAACATTCTTGTTTTCTTGTTTAGACCGTTCTCTGTTGATTTGACATTAATCTTGGCTGGGTTTATTCCAATTTTAATGCTCTATATCAAAGTAAGTGTCCTGGCTTGTTTGTTTTAACCCCTGAGCATGTCCTTGGCAAGCTAGGTATTTCAAGAAACCAAAACACTTTCACACTGAGCAGTTTTATTCAGTTAATGACAACTCTGTCTTTACTTCCTTTTCTGAACCTTCATCAGACCCTAAATATAAATAAGGCTCTTAACCAAAGATTATAAAGTGGTGGTGGCTGAAAGTAAGAGAAGTGCCTTTCTGAGTCCATCCTCTCTGCAATGTGGAGTACTTGCTGGAACTGAAGAAATGTCACAAAACTTGTGTTACTGTTCCTCAAAATGATTGCAAAAAATCACAGATTTTTTTCTAAATTTTATTTAATGGGATTTTACATTTCTTTGATATGCCTAATATTGTACTTTTTCCTCTGGAGAAATACAAACCCAGTTATTTCCTCTGATACTTACTTTTTCAAAGCACGCATACTACAATGGATGAAAACCTGCTTTCTGTTGTAATTATTATCATAACTTTCTGGTTTGATTCGATTTTTAGTACTTTGATTCTAAATATTGTGGGGAAAACGATCTTTTCCAACCTAAAATTTCTAAAATTTGATTTTGTGAAATGGCTGAAGTGTTTATTTTAATGCCAGCAATAAATAGTATTCATGTACTTTAGCCTACCGTAATTCTTCCTGAAAATGAAAGTAAACATACAACAAACCAGACTCTACTGTGATTGTCTATAGTCATTAAAGAAAGTAAGATCAAAATTGAAACTTTTTTAACAGCTCCACTGAATTATAGCTAGCGGTTGAGAGTATTCCCGACACAGTGACAAGACAGTGTTAATGTGTCTGTGTAAGCAATACTGTACATCTATCTGTCTGGATATATGACCATGAGCTGAACATTGTTTATTGTCAAAGGCTGAGTGGCTAATAAATGCTGGCAATGGCTTGGATTCATTGGAATGCTGCGCAGCTGCAGCATTAATCAGACTTTCCCTTTTCTGAATTCTGTAATCCCTTCAATATTGCATTAAATATGTTTTCAATATTTATCTGGATAAAAATGTGCTGAATATTGCAACTGTTTCATTCTGATATTTATCACATAGGAAATCTGTATAAGGCAGAAGGTAACGATGCTTTTGTCACTAAAACCTAATGCAGCTGCTTCTTGCTTTGCTTGCTCATTCGGAGGCTTGTGTTTGGGCTATTTACAGCACTTGGTAAGCCTTTGTGATTGCTGGGAGGTGGAGGTATGTCAGAATTTCTGCAGCCAAATTTCAGGCCTTAGTGCTTGGCTGAACTCACTGAACTGTCCTGTCACAAAAATCAGAGTTCCTATAGATTTCAGTGTCAGTAGAATTTAGCGGACAGATTTTGGATTTGTTATACTTCATAGTCCAAATCCTTGACAAGCCAGGAGTCAGAGTGGTTTATCAATATGTCACTATTTTTTTATTAGTTTTCCTAAATGATTAGCTGGTCTATTGTTAGCTGATCCATTGTCTCTCTCAACTTTTTTTTTCAAACAAATTTATCTATGAACCAGATTATTTGGATAACAGTGATTGCAATTAATGATGTGGGAGCAGGGAAATATGCTCTCCTTATGTTGTGGGTTCAGAATTAAGACAGGGAATCCAAACACATGCAGTTCAAGTTAACCACATGGTCTAATGCAGTCCTGGCGATGCTAACGATCACTGTGTCCATGTGTTTCCACCAGCAATTACTTTCCCAGCTGCTGTTGAAAAAAAAGAAAGCACACCAAATGGAATAGTCTGTAGGCGCCAAAGATAACCCACTGCTGCTTGGGAGAATTGCTTTAGGCTTTATATTCTTAAAGGTCTTTTGCAACCTGGTTGATTCTATGATTCTATGATTAGCCTGACCTGGAAACAGCTGGGCTGTGTAGGCATTAAAAATGGAGAAGGTCATTAAAAAATCATATTCAAATTCAAAGTATCTTTTGTACTTTTTTCCCCAGCTGTATTACTAATAGCTTGATCAGACATAAGAAAAAGCGTATTGAATCCATTAGCTGTAGGTCACTGATTCCAGCAGATTAACAGTAGCAGAAAGTGAAGGATGAATTACTGGTGTCTGTCTAACTACTTCTAGTGTTCGCCTTGCAGTTAAAGCTAATTTCAGTCACTTACTGGCAGTCACAGTGGCACCAGCAAGTGAGTGGGTCATGGAGACTAAACCATGCATTCATCCTGAATGGTCCCTTAAGGAAAAGGTGGGAGAGTGTTGGGGAAGATTAAATGAAATTTGCTCCCATTCCATGAAAACGTAGAAAGTCTTAGGAACCAGAACTGTTGACAACTTCTGGTGCTTAAAAACCCTGCATTTGAGTGAACTGCTGCAAGCATATATTGAATATGAGAAGCCTAGCGTTATGTTGAAACTTCTACATAATAATCTGGAACATGAACTTGCACTGCTTTGTCCCATTATTTCTTTAAGATAAAGCCTTTTCATCTAGCCTCTTGACTGTGACTCATTGGCATAGAATTTTAAGTGATTCAAAAAAACCATAAAAATGGAATACTGGTTTCTTTGTTCAAGAAGAAACTCACAAAAAGTGAAAAGGACAGACCTTGCTTGCTCTCTGAGTTTGGATATTGGCTTTCCAGTATTTTCAAGTACACAAAGCAGTTACTTGTCCCATGACACTTTACAAAACATTAATAGCTAGTGTATATTGCCCATTCAGCCTGTGATGCAATGTGTCATATTTGGTCTTTATACCCGGAACAATGATTTATCTTGTAGTAATAGCTTAAAAAGAAATTAGCCCCATCTCATTACAGACAATGCATAATTTTTCAGAGAAGACTGACAGCTATAGAATACCTGCTCTTGACAGTAAAAATGTATAGATGTATTATTATATTCTTACTGAGTTGAAAGTGGCTGCACAGTCAGTCAAACACTTCTCTTGTCTGGCAGAAAACATTGCCTATCAGTTTTTCTGTGTTATGTGGTTTCTTTGTTTTCTTTTTAAAGATTGGTGTCAAGAAACACAAAGTCCACGGAATGGAGAATATTAGGCATCTGCCAAGTGAGCACAGCTATGTGTGTTGATAACTTCACCACACCACAGGATTCATCTGATAAACTGAAAAGCTGAGAGATCATAATTATAAAAGTGAGGTACACTGAAACATTGAGTAGTATGCATATTCCTCCCTTCTCCCCCTGGCAGGTCACCAATGCTGTTGTCACAGTTGCAGTTGAATGAGAAGTTTTTTCATCACTGTCCCCTCTGGTAACGTCACAGACCCCAATCCACATGGTCTGTTTTGCTGCCATGTCACATTTATTTAATTGGTTTTCCACTGTCACACCACAGCTGCTTTTGATATTGCACAATCAACATTTTTCTCACTCAGCAAACATGTTTTGCATTATGTTTTCTGCAGATCAACAGGCATTCCTTTTTCTATCAGATGAAACTTCCAGCCCTTAGTTTCAAGTGCTGTAGGCTCCTTTCTCTTAGTCCTTCTTGGTTTCTGGCTGCATACTATTTTTCCAGTCAAATATTGCTTCTGGCTTTTATTCAGAAGCTACCACTTGCAAATCACTGTGAGATATGTGAAATGAAATTTAGGTTATTACTAAATATTGTAGCTCCCCTTACAGTATCTCTTCCCTTCCCCATACACAAATTAATGTGTTAACATTTTAGAATCATAGGACCATAGAATAGAATATAAATCATTTTCATTTGTTTATGGTCAAGGAAACCCTGACCTCCACCGTGATTTACAGTCCTTGCCTCAAACAGCCTGGGTTTTTTGCACAATTTGCTGCTTTTCTATCTGTGCTGCTATTGTATGGCTGTGTCAGCACATACTGGCTGCATGTGAGTTTGGCAATAAGCAGCAGACAGGTATGTGGCTCACTTGCCCCCTACCAGTGCTCAGCTTGCCCGCAGTGGCACTCGCAGAAGTATGACCCTGTGCTGGTGCTGTCCCTGGGATGTTGTACGGACCTGGGACAGCGCAGATTGTACCCGCTGCCACCCCAGCATGGGGCTGTGTGGGCACCCTGTGGAGACTATGGAATGTATAATCATAGAATGGTTTTCATTGATAGGGACCTTAAAACTCACCTAGTTCCAACCCCCTGCTCTGGGCAGGGACACCTTCCACTAGACCAGAGTTCTCAAAGCCCCATTCAACCTGGCCTTGAGCACTTAAACAGCTCCCTGTGGAGTGTGATCCATTCTACTGTGGAACATACTGTGAGATAAGCTCTACCACTGGTGGGATGGCTGCCTCCCTGCACCCCATTGTGTGTTTGAGCAGATTATATTGCATGGCTTTGACCTTAGCTGAGGGGCCCACCGAAATTATTTAGTTATGGAAAAATGTTGCACAAGAATAACATGGAGGAATTGTACAACACACAAATGCTATTATACAGAGATAGGTATCTGCAATTTTTTTGTTCAGTTTGGGGCCACTTTCGCAGATACACATAGCAGCTGGTCTGCACCTGGTTTGCACCCAAAAAGACCTTTGCTCATGAATAAGTACATGACTAAAAATAACATTGCAGGTCTAATCTACTTACAGTCATAAAAACTTCAACTTCACTATGGTGCCCTGGAATAAGGAATGAAGTAATTTTGTCAAGTTTTAATGCAGAATCATTTTTTATTTCATTAAAAGTGGAGTTTAAGGCCAAGAACATGCATAACCAGACATTGTTTGAGGGGTTGAAAACACAATTTCATGTTTATTTTTCTGTCTGGAAGGTGGCTGATAATCCCAACAGTCAGCTGTTGGACTTCCAGCAGTAGCTGTTCTTATTGTGAATCTGAATCTTTAGTAACTAGATTCAAGTTACAATTTAGAAAACACAGAAGATATAGCAAAAATAAGGTTCCATGAAAAGAAAACCATGAGGGTTAGATACCTCCTTAGATTTTTATAGAGTCTTATTTTTGTGATTGGATGTGTTCTGTTCTGTATGAAAGACAGAAGCAACAAGTTTGTCTTTTCACTGTAACTGATTATTTAGTTCTTCATCTAGTCTATTTTCTGTGAGCACAGTCAGAAATGAAATGTCTTTCCACTGCAGACCACCTGCTTTATGTAAAACACAGGTTGTAATTGTGCTCTTATTCTCTACCACTGTTACACAATCCTCAAAACCATCTCTTCCATCCTGGGTATGAGAAAGAAACCATGGCTACTTGCCACTGTGCTTAAGCAGAGTTTTTAATAGGAAAACTACATTTTACTTAGGAGAATAACATCATGTGGCAGGGCTATGGCAACAATAACACCTTTACTGCCAGCAAACACTTAGCCTGGGTGGCTCAGATGGCCCAAAATATTTAAGAGCATTTTTCTTATACTGTAAATCCCTATGGTACATTATTTTCTACTGAAAGCTAATAACTACCCTGTCTGTAAAGCAACTGTTCTTAAGTTTATTAGCTTGCAAGACAGAGAAATAACAGACACATATCACTGACATTTAACAAAGATATCTTTCATGGGTTTCTGTATTTTTTCACATGCACCACACATTTCTCTTTAGTTAGAAAAACACATTTTGAACCACATTCTGAGTAAATTCTTACGAAGCAAAGCACATTTTCCAAAAACTCCTTAGTGCTTCACCAAGTACTGTGTCCCTTTCCAGAAGGTTCTGAAGGTTTTTGCAAGAGAAATAACATGTCAGCTTCCCTAGTGAAAGCTGTTTCACCATTGCTGCAACAGCTGTATTATTTTCCTTGGCATAATGGGAGAACATCATCCTATTCCTGCACTGAAGTTGAAACGATCGCACAAATGATTTTCATGTGAAAGTGGCTTCTTCAGGCAGAATAAATCCCCATTCACACTACTTTAAAAGTACATTATTAGTCTATTTCTTTCAGTAGAGGAGTGGGTCATAAGAAGATTATGAATGTGATCACTCTAGAGCAAAGGTGTAGTGGCAGTATGTTCTGCTGGTTAATTAGAACTTTCCACTGTCTGGATGCACCTTGTGGGTGAGGGGTGCACACAGAAGGCGGTCCAGTCAAACATGAATATTTTTGTCCTGGAAGGAGTCCACTTTCAGATAATATTTTTAGCCACAGAATAGTGAGACTGTAAGAACTTAAAAGCTACCACTGACTCATGTATTTTTAACAGGCAAATCTGTACAAATTAACTGGTGCTCAGTGACACAGTACCCATTATTGCTGGTTTGTTCTTCCAGTGACTGCATTCTCTTGAAATAACAGCAAGTCCCATGCGAACTGGCCAAGATCACACTAAACAGAAGGTTCTGCAGAATAAAAATGAGGAAAAGTAGATGGCACGCTTGGTAAAATTATTTCTATTTTAAGCTGGCCTCTACAATTTTTGGAATATGAATTTTGTTATGAAAAGAAGAATTTGAAAAGATTGCACCTCCCAAGTGACTCAACTTTTGAGTTGAGCCATGTGGAACTTCAAAAGCTGAAGCTGCAAGTTGTGAAAGTCCTCCTTGAGGTCCTGGGGCTCTGCTGAATTGTGGCAAAAGTTTTGTTAGCTTAAATGTGAACAGGAACAAGACTGTGATTATTCTTTTTTAAAGTCCATGAAGAAGTCCAAGTACCAGCTGCCCTGACTAGTAATAAGAAAAATTCAAAGGAGAACAATAGTTGTACATCCTGGAATGTCAATGCTAACAGCCCAAACTGCAGTCCCAAACTCTTAATAAGATGAAAAGCAGAGGGACTCACTTTCTTTTGTGACCCGAGCACACCAAAGGCTACTCAGAAGCCTGCCTGGGTAGTATGTTAGAGGACAAGGAACTGAGATAAAAATATTAAGGAATGATCCAAGCTTCACGCTAAAGAGAAGCTATTGTGTCTAGGGCTACAGAGAGGGAATGCTGCTGGTTTATAGTCCAACAGTTTCAAATGACTTACAAGGAACATGTATATTTCTCTCTTTATTGGCTCACCTACTTAACGGTACACAAAGGCACAATGTTTTATTATCACAGTGCCAGTGGGGCTTCAGCTGTGAGCTTATGAGATTGATGTCTCTGCATGATCTCACAAAGAGTAGGCATTTGACAGAAAGCAAGCTGTTCCTCTTCATCACCCTCTTCTCCAAAACTTTGACATGACAAAATGTTAACTTTTTTTCTGCATGAGTGGCGATTGCTAATTTGGGTAGAAATTATTTGGCTACAATACTTGTGGAAAAAAGCACAGAACATTGAGAAACGTTTGCGGATAGTACAATCCTGGATTTTGTTTGGACAGTTTCCCAGGCACTATAGAAATGGAAGAGTGATGCTTTTACATTTTGAATTTGAAATAAAATGGCCTTTTTAGAGGTATTGGAAAGTACTACATTTAGAATCTAGCATTCAGGGCGCTTAAAAAAGTCTGCTTGCCCCTTTCAACCTGCCACTAGGAGCAAGGAAGGCAAACAGCAAAAAAGGCTTCTTAAGATGCATTGAATATTCATGTAAGAAATCCAAACTAGGATTCCACATATGATTAACATGCTGAAGATTTTCCAGGCAGCCCCATGGGAGGTAGCCTTATCAGATATACATGCCATCTACACATTCTTTAATTGCTGTCAGATAACTCAGCAGATACAGTATTTCCTTGGTTTGGATTATTTTATGACTACACCAAATTCAGACTTTAAAGTATCTGGAGTCACAGATTCTGTTTTACCTTAAATTCAGCAAAAAATATGGCAATGTAAATGTGGTGATGTTTTAATAAATAAACACTGCTGCTATTTACAGTATTTTATCTCTGAATATGACCCTTAGATGTATAGGAATTACTGTCTGAGAGAACCCAAGGGCAAATATTTACATATTTACTAATTATGTGTAAGGACAGGTTGAATGTTGAAAGCCTTTACATTGTTTTTCTGTGAAGAACAACAGTGACAAAACGGTGCCTGCAAAAAAGGGTGGAGATCTGTTCTCATGTCCATACATATCTTTTCCCCATCCACCTTGTAGTATTTCAGTCAGTGGAGGGTGTCTTTGTCTAGCACTTTGGACTCTTTTCCATCCAGCTCCTGGCACTGCTGCAGATGATGACAGGAGGAGAAAAGGGATATTTGGGTTACACCTCTGCTCACCTGTTGTTTTTTTTTCAGTTTCCTAACTATTTCTATGGTTTTTCATGTGCTTTCAACAATACTTTTCAGGGTCTATTGATGTAGCACAAAATGTGACCATTACTAAATCCAGAATACTTGAAAATTATCATCCTGTGCTTCTTCTGTATTCTATAGTCACTAAACAAGCATAAAAAGACTTGCATCCTATGGCCAAGTCAAGCAGGAGAAAAGTTAACAACGCCGTGACAGCTCAGAGGAGAAGGTGGCAAAAATAGCTTTAAATCTGAGGAGCTTCTTTCAAAAGTTGCATTTTAGTGTTCAGAGTAGATCTGTCTTTCCACCTCCTTCTGGTTGGAGAAAAAATTTGCATGGTAAACTGGAGACAATTTACAGGTTGCGGACGTAAATCCGAGGCTTGCAGTCACCCCCTTATCTGTCTACACATACTGTTCACATGTGATTAACATGTGCTATGTTAAGCGTGGGTAAAGAGTCCTGTGTGTGTGGCTGACCAGATAGTTCTGCTTTGAGAAGTATGCATCCTAGGCCAATATAAAAATAATTTAATACTGCCACCAAATACAATGGTTTTCTGTAACAGAGAATGCAGTTTGTAATTTGAAACTGTTGTACAAATGCAGAGACATGTATTTGTTGAAGGATTTTCACATACCACCTGCAAGAGAAGAGAAGAAAAATACCAGATTTTTTAATATTTCTCTATTTGTTTTGTTTAGGTTTTGTTTTGTTTTTTTAATTGTAACTTAGTCTTAAAATTCAGACTTCAGACTCTTACAAAAAAAAAAAAAAAGTCATAAATACCTTTTTCCTTTGCTTTTTCTTCATTTATTCCTTTTCAAAAGTTAGTTGATTTCTGACAAAATGCAACTAATGCTACATGTAGTCCGTAAACATAAGAATTATGGGCTTCATTTTCAAAATGCTGGAGTCTTGCGTATTTATTCAGTTGAGTATCTTTAGCATAATATATTTTAAATTCTTTTCTTTGGAATCCTACCATACAACAAAATCTACCCCTCAAAGTTCAGCAATCTACCTCTATTCCTTTTCTATCCTCTGAAAAATCTAAATGGAATGTGTCTGTAGCTGTTGCACAGTGGTGAGTTGCAAGTATTCTTGCTACAAATAATGTGGTCTGGGTGAAAGACATTTGAAGGTAAGCTGTTGTTTATGTACGTTTATCATGTCTTCAGCTCCTAAAATGGCCCAAAATTCATGCAATGCTGAGGAAACGATATGTGCTTTGGAAAAGGGCTCTATGTTTGGGAAAGGTAAAGAGAGGACCCAAAGAATTTAGGTTTTCCATCTTTCTTTTACTCAGTGTTATTGAGCATTAGGAATTTATGTATTTAAAAAAAAAAAAAAAAAAAACAAAAAAACAAAAAAACCAAAACTGTCTATTTATTAGGGATCTATTTTTAACCAGTAGCAGGACAAGGAAAATTATGTGTGTGGCAGTGACATAACATTTACTTTACAGGAACAGACAGCATGTTGTATTTTATGGCACTGGAAGTACTTTAGACATATATTTATAGTCTACCTGTTATCAAGGTGCACTTTGGGTTCCCCCAATTTTATCACTGCAGGAAAATAATTAAATTTTTTTTCCTAAAATTGGAGGATTTCAATATCCAGAGATTCCTCCCTTGACTGTTAAAGCTGCACAAGCTCATAAATATCCCAGCTGTGGTAGAAAGGTTAATAAAAATAAATGATATAGTTATAAAGAACTTCTTTTTTTCCACAAAAATGTGTTATAAATGGCATTATCACTACACCTGAAATTGCAATTTGCCCATTATGAAGGCATAAAACAATTTGGGACATTTATTTCCCCTCACTATAGTAGTTTGTAAATGGAGTGACACCATTAATGGAAGGATCTATAAATGAGTGTTAATTATGTGACCAGATTGATTCAAATGGGATGAGTTCTCATTTATTTTAATTGATAACTTCAGTTCTTACTTGACAGAAGAAAATAAGTAATAGACAGTGACAATTATTGGGAAACACACATTTAAAATTATATTTCCAGGATTTTATATATGTGATAGAAATTTATGGCATGATAAATTATCTAGGGAAAATTTTTTGTTATATTTTTAATTCACAGATTTCAGGAACAGTAAAAAGAGGTATATTATAGGAAAAATGCTGCTGACAGTGGGATTAATAACTTATGAATAAACTCTTTAGGCTCTAGCTAAATCAGACTGCTTTTGAACTTAATCGTGGCATATTAAAATTTAATATTAAAATTGTATTTTAACAACTAAAAATGGATTAAGCACTTCATAACCTGTGCTTAAGCAGGAGTCATCTGTAAACATTGCTTATATATATATTTATAATTTTATATATGTATTCGGTTCAGTTTACTATTGATGTAAAAGCCAAGTTGTTAATTTGAAAAGAAGAAAAAAACATTGTGCATTTTGGGGAGGTTTAAGGCTTTTTAGGCTTCTTTATTATTTATATTTTGTCTGATGATAAACTAAGAATAACTATGAAATATGGGAAACCCTGTATTTCCATATAATAAACTTTATTTAGAAGTCTTGCATAGGTTGCACCAAGATGAACTTATGGCTAAGCTTTTCATGAGGATCAGTAAGATGCAGTTTTTGAAAAGTTTAATACAGAAGCAGAAGAGGAAAACAAACCCAGTAAACCCCTTAACTCCTGGGTTTGCTGTCTCCTCCTTTGACAGATCTGTCTGTTCTCATTTAGGTGGGCTTCATCCCAGGAAAGCGGTATGTCTCACCACAGATTTATAGACCAAGACTTTAATGGGTGCTAACATTAGAAGTGCATGCAGACCTCTCCAACATGGAATAACAGAGATTATAAAAGAAATAAATTTAAAAAACTGATAGTCATTTTTATGTCAGTAATAAAGTCAGTTATTTTTAGGAACATTTTAATACAGATATTTACAGTGTAAAGCTATTAGAAATTTTAATGAATTATTGGTAAAAGCTGTTTATATCTTTTCTTGTGGAAAGTGTCCTCACCATAAATACATATATATATGTTCATGCAAAGACATTTCAGAGGAATCATAAACTGGATAAAGTCTATGCTGAATAAATTAGACTCTTCTTCGTGTCTGATAGTAAAAGATCAAATCCCTTGAGGTTTTGTTTAAACAAATTCATCAACCCTTTGAGAGCTAAAGCTCTTGAAATAAAAGAACAACACTGTGGACAACTTTGAGTTTTTTAGGCCCTTTGCTGTTAGACTTTTCTTGATTTACTGCTGGACTAAACTCATTAACTACTGGTTCTGTAATAGTCTCCAGACCAGATTTTACGACTTCCACTTCAACTTCCATCTTTAGCTGTCTTTGACCTGCTGTCGTTGTTAAATCCCTACATGAGTGCTAGCTTAGTTTCAGGGGGAATACTGAGGCTTCTGACCTGTTGGAGATGTGGTAAGTTTTGCATTATTTTATACTTCTCATGTCATTCATAAGTTTTAATGCAAAACCTTAGAAACAACAGATTCATGTGAATGTAACAGTAACTCTATCAAAACTTCATATGAAAACAAATTCATGCTTACCTTTTAAATAGCCTAATTTCTGACACGTGTGTCCTCTTAAAACACTGTAGCACCACATTCCTTGGCAATCAGCCTTTCTTCCACAGCACCAACTTTTCTTACACTTTTTCCTCCACCTATACTGCCGCATCAGCATAAATTAGCAGGATGATATTCTGCAAATTATAACTCAGAATATATATAAGGAAATGGAAATGTAGTAGGAAAATATTTATGGCATATTTAGATGAAATTGGTCAGCAAAAATAGCTATAAGCAAAATCTCTGAATGTTAGTCACTATGATTTAGAATCTATTTAAGTTCATGTTTGTATTTTTGAGGGAATATATTGACATGTCCACTGAAAAATTTGTTATTTTGAAAGTTATGAGTAGGTTTGCCTAATAAGTCTAGCTTTAGGACTAAAATGTAGAAATGCTGTCTTGTTTGTATTGAACAAACAAACAACTGACACAAGAAAATGTATTCCTTAGTCATGACTTGTAAAAAGGAACAATGAACATTGTACATGAAATAACATCTTCTCCAAGAGAGAAAATATATGTGGAGCTGGATTTGGACATATATTTTTTTTGCTGCAGTTCTATACTGTAACTATACCTATCACTTCTCTCCTACCTGTCATATAATGGAATGCATTCACTGTCTGTCTTAGAGTTGTCAAAGGTTTTTGCTTTGTGCAAAGAGCTTTGCACTCCAAATGAAGCCACCATAGAACAGGAAAATACCAGACAAATAGGAGGGTAGAAAATTAGGAACAGGAGGTGAAGTAAAGAAAAATAAAAAGCCAGAACTCCAGCTGCTGGAAATTAGTGTAGTTCTATTGAAGCCCATGCAATTACGCTAACTGAGCAATTGGTTCATTATATTTATTTTGCTCTTTATTCCTTCCCTTCATTGGATCTTTGAATTAGCTGAGCTAAAGTGACATTAGCTGAAGAGCAGTTCTAATGTGCATCCTGTTACATAGCAGACTGGTATTTGTAAGGAGAAAAAGGGGAAAAGTGGGTAGCTTCTGAGGAGGTCTTTGAAAGAAGAGTCACCATCTACCTAGATCATAATTGTGCTCAAGTACATATTCTCATTTTTGGTTTTCTTTATTTCTCCTTTTTATCGCAGCACAGGTTACCCTACTGGGGAGTCTCAATGTTGGTGTGGGTACATTGGGCTTCACCAGACCTCTGGGGATGGCAAGCAAGCCATGAAATGAGGTAGCAGCAGCATCTATGGTGAGGTCATAGCCACACTACAGAAAAACACAAAAGTTGAGTGCTTCTCCCTTCCCCTTGTTTTCCAGCCTGTCCTCAACCCTTTTTGCAGTGAGCCTGAAAGCATGTCTCAAATGTACACCACCATGTTTGCAGAGTGGGTAATGAGTGGAGCAGGTCTCGACTATGCTGTCAGGTCATCAAGAGGCTAAGGGAGATGCACACAGAGGGAACACATGGTATGGGGTGGCAGCTGAGTAAATCATCACAATAGTGGCAGAAGAAAGACATGAGTAGGACTGCAAAATTACAGTTTGTATTTTGACTGATTTGGGATTTTTTTATGACGACTGTTTTAATTTTACTTTGGAAAGCAAAATCTATCTTTTTTTACTAGTGCTTCATTAATAATTGATGACTGTTTTGAAATTGATTTTCAATACAAAAGACATTTCTAATCCAAATTCTATTACCTATAGTTTTTATACATTAAATATCTCCTGAATCAAAGATTTCCTCCATTGTTCATTCAATGCTTAAATATCTATCTATATAGGCTTGTACATCATTACTTGGAAATACATTAAAAGAACGTTAATTTATGAAGTTCTCTGAAGCAAAGAGTGCTAACAGTAAGTGGATTTGCAGTTCTAATAAATCTGCCTTTTTCAGTATGTTACAGTCTTTAAATACATGTTCACATATAATCTAGGCAGTTTCCTGCTATTTCCCCTTACTTTTCATTATTCGCTGCAGAGCCCTTTTGTGTCTTTAAGGATTGAATTAAACATGGAATTATTCATTTGCTTTTGGTCTCATTTAAGATAGTCATCAACGTACCAGCTGTATACCTGGAGAATATTAAGGTGTTTATATCCTTAGACATACATGGCTACTATTTCCACCTTACAGAGGGACAACTATGAGAGATGGGGACAGCTGTTTAAAATTACATCAAGGCAGATTTAACCTGGTCAAAAAAAAAGGCTTAAGAGGGTATCGATCTTCATTCCCTGGGATGAAAATCTATTTGGGGGCACCCTTTTTAATGGAAAAAAAAAGAACTCAATGTGAACAAAATGCCATTATATGTGAATGTAACATTTCCATTATGCATTACTATGAGGGATTTGGCTACAAAGAACTTTTACATAGATGTTAGCCATCTGAGCTGCAAAGCTGCCCTTTTTAAAACAGTCTCAAGGGATGTGGCTGTTTTGGAGGTTGGTCATGAAATGAAGGAGCTCATCGCCCTCCTGCAGATGAACACTAGAAATTACAGACTGAGGTCACAGGCCCATGAGCTCTGAGCTTTTTTCAAATCCACATGAAATTTCACAGTACAAGGGAAAGTCACTTTGGTGACCTGTTGGCTCCCTCCATGCTGAATATTTGAAGGATTACTACAGACAATGGAGTTGTTGAACTTGAAAGAATTTTGTGTGACATAAAGTACAGGACAACTCAGATACAAAGAACTATTTCAACTACTAAAATAGAACACGTTACCATCAAATATGTCTTCAGGTGGTGTTGTAATGGCCTTTACTTGATATCCGAAGCCTAATTCACTATCAGGTCAAAACCCAGCAAAATGAATTATAATGAAAGTAGAGTAATATAACTTCCATTGCTAGTTTAACTGCACGATCCTATGGTTCTTTCTGGTTCTTCAGAGACTTGATTAAGTAGGTAACAAACAGGTATTTATTTTAATCAACAAACTTCAAAATTTGAAGAAAACTGGATACCCTGTTATGGTAATGAATGCTATTTAGTGAAATTTCTACTCATGTTGAAATATAAATTGTAAACATCCCTCTTCACTAGTTCTCTCAAGATTTTCTGTTCCAAATGGTCTTCTCATGTTACACAACCTACCACATTTCTGTGAAGAGATAAGTTTTGAAAATCATATTGCTGGTAGAGAATATTTTTTTTATTATTATTCATTCTGAATTCATTAGTAATATGGGTAGAATTACAGTCAAGTACTTTTCCTCTGTGAAAACGCAAAGAGATTTTTAACACCTATTCTTTTGCTGTGATGAGTATCCTTTGCAGATTACTCATCTGATAATTTAATTTTATATAGCAACGAATAGTAGCTATCATGCATGATGACTACCAAGATAACCTACCAACAGCTAAGGTAAAAAAAGAGTGCCTTAATGAAATATGTAAACTGAGCTTTATTTTGAACATATGGATCCCATTCACATTATTTTCCTATACAGCTGAAAACTATAATTGTATCTAATGTGTGCTAATGAGAAAGAAACTCATTCTCTAGCTGTAAAACAGGTGGAGCCATGGGGTTTTTTTTACACCTGTGGCATGAAACAGAGAGGAGAAGAGTGTGGTGGTTGAAGCCTAAGGCTTTGGTAAGGGGCAGAATGAGAGGCAGAGCAAAAAGGTGAGGGAAGGATCCCAGGATAGAGTTTGGGAAAGAAAAGTGAAAGCTGTTATTACTGGCGTATGTGTCCTTTTACTAAAAAGCCCTTTTTGAAGTTGCTGGTGATTTTTCGTGAAGGACTGGTGACTGTGATCAATGAGTCTCGTGCTTCTGTAGATTTTCTTTCTTAGCAATGCATTATGACAAAACAGAAAATGTTTCTGTCAGCTACAATAGAAATCCATTTTCATCCAATGGAAAGATCTGCAACTCTTATTTCTTGCAGCCAATTCCCTAATTGCTAACACGCTTCAGTAGCTGTGTGTAGCATGCCAAAATGAAACCGTACCTGCGACCTGAAAGAGATAAAATGTGAGCAAGTGAATGAAGTAAAACTTTAGGAATTCTAGTAAAACCAGGTGAAAACTAAGAAAAGATGAAATAAAAACTGATGTGAAATCATGCCTAAACCTCAAACAGAACCTAAAAATATATTTGCTCTCTCTCAAAAACAGAGATATGAGGAAGAATCTGATGTGACTCCCCTCTTACTAGCTCTGTTATTTTCCAGTCAAAATCACAAGTACCTGATCTGACGCAACCTGGGAATTGGGAAAGTTGTGAAGATTTTTCTTAATTTGCTGATGTGGTATAGGTCAGATCATGTTCTCAGACTAACTTTTTTATGGCCCTAGTGAAATATGGTTTTCCTATTCAACATGTTGCTAACTCTTCTTGCTGTCTTTTATAACTGTCTTTTCTTGAATGCTAATAAATTCTTAGCTTTGATGCTATCTTGCTGCAAAGAAAGGCTATTTATGCACTACATTAAGAGTTTACTTTTGTCTGTAAAGCTACATAATAAGGGCAGACTAATAAATATTTCTATGCAGAATAGTAAAAAAAAAAAAAAAAGGAAAAATGTTGTTATTGGGTTTCCAGTTGTTTTTTCTCTTTTACAACTTTTAGGAAAATAGCTAGGAAAAAGGTTATGGGAACACATAAGGGAATTGTTTAGGAAATTTTATACCATGAACTGTGTTTTTAATGTATCCATCTCAAAGCACAGAAAAAAAGAAGGTTTATTAGTAAGTGTTGATATTTGAATCTCTATATTTGAATCACTAATTCCTGTTTGTTTCTTTGTCTGTCTCCTCCTGGTGCCCATACTGCCCCTGTAGCTTGATTTGTGAACCATGTAACTTCCCTGGACAGGGGTTAGAAGAGCAATGCTACATTAGCCTTGATTGCCTCCCTCCAGCTTATGGGAAACAATTTAGTTAAACTTTTTGTTATTTTATCTTGGAGCAGACCAGTGTAGGAGTACCCTTTGGTACTGACAACTTAGTAAAATGTACCTATCTCTGCAATAAAACATAGTAGATACATTGGAAAGGAAGATGTATGAATACAGGATAAAGTTCAAATTACTGAAATTGTGTTATCTCCTTCAAAAAAATGAATGTGTTATTGAATAGCTTTTGCATATTTTTTAAGAACTAACCCTCATATTTCCTAATTTTTACCTGTATTGTACTCTAAATTCCCTTGAATGCTAAAATACAGTGAACACAGGCAGCTTTCATATTTGCTTATATGATTATTACCATCATCACATTAATGAAGAAGCTGCAGAATTAGTTGAGTCCTGAGGGAAGCTGTCTCTGTGACAGATAACATAATTGCTTTCATGGTGCAAAGCTAGTCATATATCATAATACAGAATGGCTCCTGAGACAGGTTTTTACTACTGTGGCTGGTTGCATGAAGCAACAAAAAGGTTGGATAATTTCAGTGCTGTATTTTTTGCATTAATGACATTTGTCAACAATACATGCTCCAGAAAATTTTATACAAGGTAAAGTCTGGCTGCTGAGTTCTGCCTTCTGTCTGATGTAAACATATTTATCCAATGGATTAATTATTTATATTCTGGTCTTTCTATAAAACTAATGTTGTATTTCTATTTACTGGTTTTAAAACACTGTCTATGTGGGTGGGCAAAATGATATTGCAGTGCTTACCTCCCATGCCAGCTGGCCACCTAAATGTCTGACTGTGTGTGTTCAACTTTGTTCAGTTGCCACAAGACATGAAGCAGGGCTGTGACCCCAGTGATACTCCTGCTTGTAAATGTAAGCTCAGCTATAAAAATTGCTGTGATTCCGTCAACAGTAATGTTGCTGCAGTGCTTTCTGAACTCCCCTGTTTGCTGAACCTAGTAGAAATAAGACTTTTCACATCTAGAAAAGTAAAATGCAATTGGAATGGGACCAAAAATTGTTGTAGTTAGACTTGAATGGAAAGATTATTACATACATTTTGCTTATAGTGTACCAAAACAGATCACAGCTACTGCTAAGTCATGTTCTTTTTCAAGATCTCCTTGCAGGTTTCAAATGCTTGGGTTGGAGATACAGAGGTTTGGGGGTTCCTCTTGCTTGATGCGATATTCTACCTTAGGCTTCTGCTGAAATTCTGCCAGTCAGGGAGGATAAATACTATGATGCTTCTAAGTACATCATAACATTGAGTGCTAAAGTGGTGTTTCAAGGAAGTGTTTTACTGGTATTGTCTCCATGTTTCTATTTTAGCTTGGAGATTGCCATTATAAAGAATGTCTTGTTTTCAGCAGCAATATAATTCTCTGGAGAGTACATCAGGTACAAGAACTAAAAGACAGAAAACTGAACTGGCTTTCTAAGGAACTGGGACTGCACACATGACTTGTGTGGTTACCCTGGTATTGGGCACTAGCAGGGCTAGTTGGACTTTTCATACAATCTTAAGTGAATATATTTTATGAAGAGTGAAGTAACATTGACTAGTGGAGGTACAGTATTTTTTGACCAGATATTAGTGAGAACTGTAAAGAGGGAGAGAGATGAACAACACATTGGCAAGTGTTTTCAAGTACTGATATTCTTCAGATATACTGACAGAATCGGATGATTCTTAATGGTCACCACTAGTCAGAGTCCTCAGGATGATTCCCACAAACAGGGAAAGTGGGGACCTTAGTGTTGCCATACTTGCTCCTGCTACTTCAGCCACCCAGACAAGATCTCCAGCAGCAGCACCGGGAGACCAGCAGAAAGAAGAGGAAGGAGGAGTTACAGGAAGTATGGGGTAAAACTGGAAGAAAAAAAAGAAAAAAACCTTTCTCTGCATCTGGTGACACTTGCACAGGATGAGGCATCCAAAAGGACTTCATAATGCCCTGCTAAAATAAAAGCTGAATTAACTTAGTGTGCTTTAAAAATTTTAAATGTGACAACAGGCTGTAAGAATTCATTTGCAAAAGCATTTCATTTTCTCCTTCTTTCTTCTTCCCTTTTTAATTTTCTACCACCACAGAAGTGAAAGGCATGGCAGAAACTTGAAGTTGCCTTACTCTAACACTAGCCTTTGATTTCAGCTTCACTTTCTGCTGCAAGCTGCTCCTGATAAACTCACTGCATGCCAGGAACTGGCCTCTCATGTGAGTGATGGGATTGCAGGATAGCTGCTTTGGAAACATTAATGTTGTTTATAAAACTTCTCACTTATCTCTGCTAGTCTTGTGAGTCAGCTATACTTAAATGGGTCTGACTGGTTACTCCAGTCCAAAATTATTTCTCTGTGGTTTATTCCAAATAAAATAGGCAGCAGGCATAATGCATTTCTCTCTGAAAATAATACACAATTAAAAAAAAAAAAGAACAACTAGAAACAAGATCTTGAAGTGTGATGAAGATTGACAAAATAATCTGGAGCCAGGAAAAATATGCTTATGTAAAAAAAAGAATCATAGAGTATTTTAAAACTAACTTGAGGGTTCCTTGAGTACAAAATAATGATATTTACTAAAGAGACATTTCACATTGTTTTGGATGTACTTTTGATTCTCTGGCATTTCTGTATTACATAAAAGTAACCTTTCTGTTCCATCCTTCCATGAAGGCCATCAGATGTGACATAAGGTAATAGAGCTAGCTCCACTGACTTCAGGGAACTGAGTCAAGGGATTGAATCCACTCCTTAAAGGTGTTCAGGAGATGATTATGCCACCTAAAGTTATGCTAATTCCGGACTGGTGTACCAAATGAAGAATATTTTTTTTTTTCAATTTTCCTCACTTAAGTGCAAGCCACACAAAATTTATACACAGAATTACTGATCCTTCCCATTAAATATAGTTTTTACTTACAGAATTTTTGCTCTTGTTAGATTTTATTTTTTTTTTAAACAGATGCTTTTTTCTTTAACAGATGCTTTTTCTTTTTTCTTTTTTTTTTTTTTTTCCTAGAACCAGTGGAGAAGTTTCCCTTCTGTATTGTTTTCTAAGAAGCAAGGAGTGTACAATGGACAGCATAGCAGGTATTCCTAGTTTTTATGCACATAAATGATACATCAAATTGTTAATGGTTAAAGAATGTTTCTGAAGAAGCCTTGATATTGGGGAGCCATTGTATCTGTTCTTTATATGTCTAAATCTGCTTGTTATAAATGTGTAAAAGAGCATTGTCTTATGCATGTGTGTACTGATTTCTTTTCATAGTTATGTACAAATTCTACCAGGACATTTAAAAATGTGCACGACATTTGGAAAGTAACAAAACTCCCATCCTGAGGGGGCCCATTACTGTTTCCTTTTTGCAGGAGTAACAGCAGGCAAAAATCCAGGTCTTTCTCTAAAGTTGCAGTCAATGTCTCAGGGTACTGTAGGAAATATTGTGAAATTTACTCAACTGGGTTTTCCTACCTTCTGTGCATGTTCTGGTGTTTGCCTTATTTTCACAGTGTTTTCTGTTTCCCCTTCTTGGGGACAGCTCAAGACCCATCCTGACTAGGCAAGATGACTCCTCACCCCTACTTTGTGTCCCCCTTTCCCCTGCCCATCCCATCTCACCTTGCATTGCAATGCAGACTGCCACACATTCTACCTGCAAGCAATTTGGTTTGTGTCAGTTCAGTGTCAGATTCAGACAATCAGCATGTGACATTCCTCTGGTGTTTGCGGATTGATGGTGACTAGCTAATGCTGTTGTAATGTATTTTTCATCTGTTGGTCTTTCCAGGCTGTTCTTCAGGGTTTAGGTCCTGATCTCAATTAGTCGCAGTGATTCTAAATGTTCAGAGCTGGAGGGAGATTACTGTGGTATCAGAGATAGAGACAGCTCCTGGATGAGAGCTAGGGTCTCATTGGGGTGTTGTGCACATCTTTGAACTCCTGTTTGACATTAGACATATAACAGTGGATGAATGCAGTGCAACAAAGAAGTTTAAAAAAGTATGATTTTTACTGTTATTTTAGTTCAAATCATTTCAGGTTTCAAATCAAGGTCACTGACTTGTGACCGCTGAATACAGACATGGCACAAGAGAAGCAAACACACTGAATCTGGTATTAACACACTTTAAAATGTGTTTTTAAACACCTAGAACTAAATTACACTTCAGTGAAATTTTACCATAGACTTCCAGAATCAAAGCTCCATTCAGCTTCAGTAGGTCCAGAATCTCCTTTATGCTTCAGATTAGAATGTTCATCCTATAGCCTTTTGGAGACATAGCTCCCTGCTTGAAGACTGGCTGTTTTCTTTCACTCAGATTTTGATGTGGGTTAATTGTATTATTTCACTATTGAGAAATTGATAAACAGCAAATAGATCCATTTAACTGTGCTGTTTCTTAGTGCTGTCACTGGTCTCTTATTCCATTTTTGATTTCTTGTACATGGGAACTGCCTGACAGGAGTGCTGAGGAAACAAAATATCAACTTATTGAATATGAATTTCAGGGAAGCCTCTACCTGCATTTCTTGACATAAACTGTTCCTCACTATTTAGTTTTACTGCATTCTGCTGCTGAGTGATGATGGACCTTTTGTGGCTGGTAAAGTGAGTCTTTTATCTGTGAGGTTTTAAAACACCTTTGAAAACTTTTGAGACAAAGAGATCAGCAAGTTAGTATGAATATATTCAGGCATTCGAAAAGAAATGTGACATGGAGTTTCACTACTGTTAACATGTATTCACGTGAATAAAATACCTAAATTGGTAACTATTTAAGATGAATATAGCAGAAATTATAATGAAAGGAAATAGGATCTTTACTGTTTTCTTAGATTATAAATATATAGCACTTGGTGTTGGACTAAAGGAGATACGTTCTTAAAGAGAATAAGGAAATATATGTCCCACCAGAGATTGCAGAGAATCAGGCATTTCATTCTGGACCTCACAAGTATTGTAAAATTACAGATTTAATAAACAAACTGGTTTACGTCTCTGTAAGGAACTTAGAGGGGATTTTGAAAGTCAAACACTGAGGACCCTTGCTTTGACTGTGGTGGTAAAAGTAACATCTGCCTCAGACTTTAACAACAGACTGTTCAGATCATTCTTTTCAACTATGGTAGAAAACTTGACAGACATAATCCATCCTACCCCTCGTTTCTACACTTATATCTCCCAGCTGAAGTAAACCTTACATCAAAGCACTCTTATCAAGGACATTCAGATTTAATTTTACCTTTCTTTTTCATTTTTCATTTTTTTAATTACAATAACTTTTGTGGTTTCCTAATTAAAGGAATAACACAGACATGAAAGAAAACCAATCATTTTGATCATTTTGTTGGTCACACCCCTGGGATGCCACAAAATATTTTTCTTTCCTCCAAATCTGAGGAAAAAACACCTGGCTGAAAATTTCTGCCAGACTCATATACGTTTACCAGTACAGACTGCTCCTCACAAGTATGTTATACCAGTGATGCCAATGCATGTGCTACTTCTTAAGAGTCCCCAAATAACCACACACAAGAGCATTTAGCCTTGGCATGGGGAGTAGGCATGAGACCTTAGGAATCTCTTTCTTTTAAAAACACATTATTATACTTCCATAAAAACATTAGGTTGAGAGAAAGCAAATACAGAGAAAAAGAAAAGGAGCCAAGGATCTTCATTTCTGCTTCCATCAGCGAGGCTCCTCCCTCTTCCATTGCTCTGTTTCTTTGTTTCCTCTTGGGCATACAGCTCTGACTCTCCTTAACTCACCACCAGGGACCTGTTGATTCTTTCAAGTTTGCTGATGTCCTTGGTGCCAGCATTTTTTCAGTGATTGTATGATTCTTAATGGTTTATAAAATGTTACAGGCACATTAGCTTCATTTCATGCTTTCAGTTTAAAATTTGACATAGGTACTTGATTAAAGATTTTGAGTTCACGGTTGCAAGAGTTTTGTGAAAGCTCTGCTCTGCAAGATTTATTTCCCTGAAGAAAGTTTAAAGGAAAGTCTCAGACAAGACACTCAGAAAAACAACGCCAAACAAGGAAAAGATAGAAACAGCTTGAGGAGCATTGAAAACTTTGTTTTAGTATGGAGAGATAATAAACAATAGCTTTCAGGGTCTTTATCATGATATATAGTCTGTATTTCAACACATGGTCTTTGTAAAGCGGACAAAACTGGTTTTATTAAAACATCAGTGACAACGAAAAATGCATTTCCCCAGATCTTCTCTCCTCCTAGTCAGAATTTATTTTGCCTGGCAGGTGTAGCCCATTTACTGCAGCAAAAGATTGGATGCTGTAATTGTGGAATCTCAGGGAGACAATACTCAGCTGACCACTCAGTCCTCCTCTGTGAAAGTTTGTGAATCCTTCATCGCAAGCTTTCCCAGTAGTTTTCTAGATTTGTTACCACATCCGCAACTTTATTTAGCATTACGGTGTCTCACTACCCTTTTTCATGTGGAAAATATTTAATCCATCAAAAAGGGGGGAAACAAAAGGTTTCTTTGGTGACTACGATGTCCCTTGAAGTTTCAACACTTGGAGTATGTGCTTACAAACTTTTGAAACTCGGTTTTGATCCATGCCTATGCAATGTGTCCATTTTGATTTATTAGAGAGAGAGGCAAATACTCCAAAAAGGTCTCTAATATTTGATGTAGTTGATGAAATATTTATTTTAGTGCCCAAAGTTGTTACTGATATTGTTTCCAAGTTCCAGGGTATATATTTAGCGAGACATCAAGAATTTGGTCCAAGAAAGTGATTGATTAATTATGGCCCTAAAGTAATCATAAAAACCACCGTAGGAGATAATTTAAACTGGAATCACGAAAGACCCTTCACAGCCAGCAAGATTATCTACAGATGCACAAGTTAAAGGGCCAATGAGGGTGAACCTTTTTTAGTACAGTTCCTCTCCAGAATTTAGGTTCTGTGTACCATTTTCTGATACTAAAGTCTCCATTAAAAGACCTTTGTAACATGTACACTCTCTCTTCTCAAGACCTTGAACCTAGTGATGTTGTGGTGGCTAGCCTAGCAAATGGTTAGTGTGTTCACCCAGAAGGCAGAAATACCATTCTGTGTTGGACTGCTGCCTTCTACCCAAGGAGCTCCCAAGATCCTGGTGCTTATCCCTGTGTTCCCTGATTGCTGCTCCTCACAGAACGAGTTTCATGGATCCCCACTTTGCTGACCCAGTAGCTGCTGCTGTGACAGCCGTACCTTGTCCTCCTCCTCCTCCTATCTCTTAGTCCAAATGAGAAGTACAGGCATCCGTGGTAGTTTATTTCCATTCCTCCACACTCTTTCAGCTGATGGAATTCCTGTCATTTTTGGAATGACATGGCTTGTCTACTAGGACTGTTGAGCATGCCCGCCTCTTGTTCACTTCAAAATGAACTCCTTTTGCCCATTAGTCAGACTCAATAGTCAGCTAACGGTTCAGAGGGAGTCAAATGTGCTCATACAGGTTTCTCATTCTCATGGTATCCTAGAATCCCTGACTGGAGAAAACTGAGTATTCTTTCAGATATCTCCCAGCTTATTCTATACAGTTAATGCAAAGCCACAAAGAAAAATTTTGTTGCAACTTAAGAGGTTTTGATAGTAATCTGACAAAACTTTTCTTATTTTCTCCTACAGTATTGCCAGTAATGAAGTTGGCCTGTTTTGTTGGTAGTCTTTCTTGAGGACCTCTTCAAGGACAGCTTTCTAGGCAGAAAGGCTTTCAGAAGCCTATGTTCTTGCTGTACTGTGGCTTCCAAAGGTGCTGACTAAAATGATGAAAGGTGAACTGGGCATAAGACCGCTGAGGGTTTTGTGTTGGCCATCCAGACAGTGGTTTCACTTGATACCACAGTTCCTCACAGTGTTGGGGAAGTCAGGACCAAATGATTTAGCAGAGAGGAGAGTTCAGCCTGGCAAAGGGTAAGGATCTGTCTATGAAAAATGCTGGTGCAGCATTTTATGCTACATCCCATGCTCTTAGTTCTTAATTTCATGCTTTCACACTTTTATTTTTGGAGCTGGAGGGGAGTATCCAGTGGTCTTGGGATAATATTTTCTTTATGCAAATTTTCTTCAATGCAGAATGTTAATCTATGCCATTGGCATTAACAGACAAGAGTTAAGATTTCATATTAAATATAAAGCTCTGACAGAGCATACATTATGGTCTACTGTGTTTATAAGATAATCATACTTACTCTTAAGAGCATTTGAATTTAGAAGTTGCAGATTCCAGGCATGCTAATTCCTTCCATGGTGTCTGCTTAGAAACAACCATGTAGTAGCAGTTAGCTTTCTTCACAAGATACTGTAGTAACAAGTATTTTGGGGCAAGTCTGTTTCACCTTACTGGATTTCAACTTGAAAATAGTGTTTGTTATTGCCCTAAAAAAATGCAATTATTTGTTACCATAACCAAAATTAATTCCCCGCAAACAGTAGCTGCCAGCTGGTGCTGGGTTTTAAAACTCATATAAATTGATACTTGCAATCATTTGGGCAAAAACCCAGGAGAATCTTATTTTTGTTACATGCTACTCTTTTTTGCGGGAATTCATATGGATGCATTCCATCTCCAGTAAAAAGTTGTTATGCTTCAGGTGTACAGCACACACAACCAATAAAATAAAAATCAAAGCCTAACAGGTTTCAGGCTTTGTGCAGTTTTCATAGCTTATGGTGTTGTCAGGGACTGTATGCTCTAAACCAGCATTAGGTAAGATTCCCTGTTCACTTCTGTCATGGATTCAGCAGTAGCAGTCATTTTTCTCCTTCTTGGTAGCTGGTGCAGCGCTGTTTTTGACTTTTGGCCTGGGAATAGTGCTGATAACACCAATGTTTTTAGTTACTGCTTAGAATGTTTGGTCTGACCAAGGACTTTCTGAACCTCTTGCTCTGCCAGGGAGGAGGGGGAGCCGGGAGGAAGCAGAGACAGGGCACCTGACCCAAACTGACCAAAGAGGTATTC
>JANRGW010039697.1:55236-69157 GCA_024733675.1 Psilopsiagon aymara | reverse complement strand
CCGGGAGGAAGCAGAGACAGAACACCTGACCCAAACTGACCAAAGAGGTATTCCATACCACAGCACATCATGCCCACGATGTAAAATCGAGGGGCAGGGACCCGGAAGGTTCACTGCTGGGTCAGGCTTGGTATTGGGTGGTGAGTGGTTGTATTCTCTTCCCTTGTTATTTCCCTTATCATTCTTATTATTGGAGGTAGCAGCAGTGGTTTGTGTTATGCCTTAGTTACTGGAGTGTTCTTATCTCAGCCTGTGGGAATTGCATTCTTTCGATTCTCCTTCCCATCCCTCTGGGAGCAGGGGGAGGAAGAAGGGGAGAATGAGTGAGCAAACTGTGTGAGGGGCTTAAACCAAGACAACTTGCATGGGAAGAAGTGACCAGTTTTAGCTGAGGAACACAGAAAATCCCTTCTCCCATTGCCTGCCTCCCCCATCCTTTCTCTTCTGTCCCAGGGAGAAAGGTGCTGCTTCACTGAGCACATGAGAGAGTGGTGGGAGTCAAATGAATAGTCTCATCTCCAGCACATCCAGCCAGGTCCCACGGAGAAATAAACCTCTGCACAAGAAGCAGTTACTGACCATCAGTCCAGGAGTTTCCTGAAAGGCCAAGGATATGATTTCAGCTAGCCTCGCCCTAGGAAAGGCTTGAGCTCAGTTTCTGTGGAAAATTACTGCTATCTGAATACTTCCTAGCTCCTGAGTTAAGATAGTGAAAAAAGGCTCTCCTTTTTCAGTTTGTTGTCTTGAGAGGAAGGGCGTTAGGTTTGTGATTTTTTATTTTCTGTACTCATTTCACCACTCCTCCCTCTTCTCAATTTCCACACTGAATACCAGCAGAAATGCAGGCATTAGCTTTCAACAACTTTATTAAAACAAGTCAGAATATATGGTTTACAAAATGTTCAATCAGAAACTGTGAATTATCCAGAATTCTAAAAAGCAGATTGAGAAGGTACCTAGACTTAGTACTTGACTAAGTGCACAAAACTGGAATTAAAATGGCTTTTGAGTATTAAAGAAATTTATAACATTTACTTGACAGCCAGCTAATTCATATTCAATGGCAGCTTTTTCCAAATTTCTGCTTTCTTTAAGTTACCTTTTATTGATTTATTAATATGATCCACACCCAGTGAAATAATTTTGGTCAAGAATGCCCTATCAAAGGCCTTTCAAGTATCTGCCAGGTTTTCTTTTTTAACGTATTTCATGTTGTTTAGCAAATCACATGGGATAGCAGCATGGCTGCTTTCTCTGGGGAAATGTCACACAAGTAACTTAAGTGGGACTGGTCAGTATCAGAAGAGGGAAAACATGGGCTGTAAAAGAAGCTGTACTCTGGAAAAGCGTATATCCATTGCCCTTTGCTGGAGAGCCCAGGCCTCAGCACCCAGGAGGCACAGTCTGTGAGTTATGGGGAGCTGCAAGGGAGTTTTCCTATTGAAAAGGTTCTCTAAGCAAAGTGTCCCTCTGCAGGGTGGAGCCTGGGAACTGATAAGAGCAGCAAGGGAAAAACAGCCTCTTGAGTCTGGGGAGGAAAAGGGAAAGGAGGGACAGGATGGGTGACTTTCACCTTCAAAAAAAAAGCTTTTTGAGATTGCATGAGACTAGGAAAAAGAGAAAAGCAGAAATCCCTTCTTAGGCTTATCATTAGAGCCAATAAAGGACAGTGGATCTCTCCCCATCCTGGATCAAGGCCTTTTGTACACCCCATACCCGGCACATAAAGCTTCTGCTTGTCTTTCCCAGAGCCCTGCAGCAGCATCCTCAGCTGACCTGTGATTCTTGACTATGGGTATGGATAGTGTCCTAGCCAGGGCACTATGAGGCCAGACTTTTTCTTAAGGTGAGAATATTCAACAGGTTTTTCCATACTCCTCACAGCATTTTATACTCCTCCTGATTTTATATGGCTGATAAATAGGAGCATGGTTTCAAAGCCTGAAACAAGTAATTTTGTCAGATTTTATGGTGCATGGTGCCACCCCCAAAATGGACTAACTTCCTAGGGCAAGTGGAAAATGAGGGAAGAACAGTGGTTGAGTACTAGCAATCTAACATTTCTTTTTCAACAAAGAGACAAGAGCATTTGGAGTGGGACAGATGGCAGGTTTAGAGCAAAGAGAGTTATCAAATGTGGAAGGTACTTAATGGAGTAGGAGACTTGTTTGTCAAAAAGCATAAGGCATACCATATAGATTCTCAATTCTTTAAAGTTTTATTCTGTAGCAGAAAAAAACTGAAACTGTGACCACTTGAAATATATTTAAGCCTGTGTTTTCACCTGAAGCACTTAGCCAATGTTACATATAGTAATTTAAACAGTCTGATTTTGATCAAAATACAGGAGAATAAAGCAACCAACCTTAAATAAAAGAGAAGTAGTATATAAGACAACAGAAAAGAGACCAGATCTTTTTATGTTACTAAAAACAAGTATAACCCCAGTCTGGCCAAACCTAGATGTGTTTTAATGAAAATCCGGTTGTCATTTTTCTTTCTTTTCCCTCCTGTCACAAGTCCACACACAAGACCTTCATGCCCTTCATTCTGTATTGTGCCCTTATTCATTAGCATGGCAATGTGATCATTGTTCAATCTGATAGGGAAACAGCCAAATCTGACCTTAAACATTTGATATTTTCTTGTAAAATATATGATTTACCAACAGCTGCAGTGATTCTACAACAAACACACTAGTGTTTCAGAGGACTGGGACACAAGTTTATTTAAACAAACTCAATAAAGTTACTATGGGAAACTGAAGGAAGTGGGTCACTAGTTTCTTGATAATATTTACGACAGCTCATAGATAAGAGAACTGGAAAGGAGGCCCCTCTTTCTTCTCTAGTTTATCACGCGGTTAATGCAGAAAGACAAATTGTTGTCGAATAAACTCTGATGTCATACTCTAGCTTTTTCACTCAGACCATATGTGCAAAAAATTATATAATAGTGTGGAATTTGGGGCAAACACGTGATGTTTAAAATTAAAAAAACTGAAGGAAAGAAGGGAGAAAATGGTAGATTTCTGTAAGGCACATATTCTGAAGTAAAAAAGGGGCCTGTGAGAAAAGAGCACTGTGCTCTAAGACCTAAGAAATATTTGAACGTAGTTCCTCTGGCTGAAATGCACAGAAGCATTAGGCAATTAGCACCTGTTGATTTCAAGGTCTGAAAGAAAGAAGCTGGCCTGATGGCTCTGGACTCTGAAATGCTGCTCTTTACTGTGACCACAAGTAGTATGGATACCTTCAGCAGGCACATGTTAACTTTAAGGAGAAGCAGTTCTGGTGCCAATAGCAAAATGAGAATAACATTAGCAGTGGTGACTTTCTCCTTCCTTTTGCATGCCAAACTGTATGCTGAAGTGTCAGGCCAAGTGCAGAAGTAAGCAGCAGCATCCCACATGGCAGAGCAGCTGGGAAGTTTAGGAACAATTTTAATGAAATTGCAATAGTGTCAAAGCTCTTAAAAACACTGCTGGCAGCAAATCCTTGCTTCCCAAGTAGAAATGAGCTATGGACTGGTAAGTGGATTGCTCTGGTTCCTTCTGAGCCATCCATGGAAAGATGACAGAAACTATGCGTGTATCTTATTTTTGAATTGTTAAGTGATTGGGCATGGGTACTGTTTAACTTCAGTGGATATGTCTTACAAGGACAACCTCAGAAGCTTCTGGTGGGGGTTACTGATTTATTTATTTTTATTTATTAGGGTTAATGAGGGCATAGAAATGCCCCGCTGAAACTTAATTTACCTGTTACGCTTTTGTGTTTCAATAATGCTAATTCAATTAGTTGGAGTTGGAGAGAAAGCTGATAGGAGCCTCATGGAGGGGGTAAAGGGTTTTGAACTGCAAGAACAATATTTTTGGCTCCTCCAAATTGTGGAACACCTAGCATGCCCAGGTGGAGCATGACGAGGAGCTCTTCTCGTCATTCTTTCCTTCCCACTCACAAAATCCATCAGGTTGAGCAAGTTGGAAGCAATATCTTTCTTTCACTGAGTCTGGAGGGGTTTGATTGTCCCACAGTCCTTACAGAGGAAGTATATCAGAGACCATGGCAGCAAAACTACCCCCTTCCCCTGTCACCCCCAAAACCTTAGGCATTGCTGCTATCACTAAGCAGGAAAATCACCTTTAAGGAGACAGTCCCTTGGGACTCTACCTGAGCTGCATGCCCCTTATATTTCTTGGGAAACTGGAGCCATCACTAGCAGCAAGGGCCCCCTCACTGACTCTTTAGATCTTCAGCTGATCTCTCTAATTTTTGCAAATTCCAGACCTATGGAGTCTAGCAGTGGCCTTTCCATGGGGAAGGACGCTGTTTCATTTGTAAGGAATAAATAGTGAAAAGTAGGACATGAACCTTGCTGAGATTTCCTCTTCATTAACCCTTGTCTGCTGTATTTTTCCATGAGTCTCCACATGGTTTTGATTTCAGATCTTCAAAATATATTTTATGTTCCTTCCCTGGCCTCCTTTGGAGAACACTGTTTTGCAAAACAGAAAATATTTCCAGGGTTTATCTCTTTGTCAGTAGCTTGAAATGGGAAAAGTCATTCTTCAAAAGCCCAGTGCTCGTAGGAACAGGAGCTCCATTCTTCTTGGTTCAACTACAGGGTGGCTTTCAGACTTCTGTCTGTGTTAATTGTTTTCTGCATCATTGTATTCATTCTTCAACCTGTATTGAAGGTGTGACTCATTATCAGTGGCTGTATGTAACCCACAATAGAAGACTTGGTACAGATGTGGTTAGTGGTGCCACACAACTCAGGGATGAGGAAGACCTGCTCCTGGTGAAGAGCAAGCCTTCCCGAAACCTTTCAGCTACAGAGCTGAGCAGTATCTGTCCAGTCTGGCACGAAAATTGCCTGACAGGGGAATACCGTGTTATAAAACCACTTTTATTCCTCTCGGCTGTCTCAGCCTTCCCATGATGGAGCAGGGAATGTAGTGGGAAACCAGAAATCGCCTAGGGCTGCTCCATACGAGCTGTTCTTGGCTGTCAGAGATGTCCCTGAGGCTGCCCTTGGTCAGGCTGAGGCATGAAGTAGTTCTTGAGTCATCAGGGTTTTAAGCAACAGCAGAGTTTGTGTAAAGCCTGCCATTTCCCCTCTTGTTCCACACCAAAAGTATCTGGCATGGACCAGAAATAACACTGCCCCATCAGTTTTCAGAGTCTCACTGTTAGATCTCCAAGCGAGCAATTGCTAAGTCAGAGAGCATAAATTTATTGCTTTAGCGCTCGTGCATGACAATACATTTGGGGTAATTTTGTGGCTCCATTTCTGTGGTGAAAAAAGTCTGAAGGAGTCTATGGTAACCTGAAAACTGCCCGCGAATGTGCTGCAGGGAGGAAAGGGGAAGCTAAGGTTTTGTTTGGAAGAGAAAAAAAATTATGAAAGCAACATGAGCCAAGACATAAAGTCTCATTTTGCTCCCATGTGCTAGTGCTTGAGCAGACTATTGTTCTGGACTCAGAGATTGGTTCTTAATTATGTTGAGCAGTGAATGGTTTGAATTACGGCCACATAGTTTGGTGAGCACAAGCCTGTTAAGAATTTTGGCTGGAGAGCAGCTGTGAGGGCTGCTCAGAGATCACAGAAGGTGGCTGTTGCTAGAGGTGTTTTCAAGAGTTAAGAGGCGTACACGCTGCCACCTGAAGTCCCAAGCCTGAAAGCTTTATCTAAATCTGCCCTTGTCTTTATTCTGCTATTTCAATCTAAAATAAAACATCTTGTATTTATCGTATCATCACATTTAGACACTACCATTTTGGAATCTCCTGTGGACATCATCAGATCCAGATGTTTCCAAATGTCATCATCCATGCACTGAAATGATTACAAATGGAGATATATTTCTGTAAGCCATTGCTACTCAGTGAAGATTGCCAGTTTCCACTGGCTTGGAGGAGTCTTTTATTTTAATGGGGTAGGGATGGCCCAAGTTCAGTTCTGTAGTTTTATAAATTACACATATTGTTGCACAAAGCACAAGTGATTGCAGTCTCTGCTCACTCATAAATTTGGACTGATTTCCTAAGAGGTTACTAATTTTAATATGTGTAGGATGATTTTCAAATTAGGATTACACATTCTGATCACCTATCTTTATCTGTAAAGAGTGTGATGTGAGTTTATTATGCACTCTGATCAAGGTATTAAAAATACAGTTCAATTCCAAGGAAGAACTAGTTTTCCTTCACATCACTCCCTTTGTCTAAGTTGTCTGACAACTGCATTGGTACTGTACACAGCTCTGCCTGGTTTGTAAATGAATACTACTGCCCTCTACTGCAATGAATATTTAATTCCTGCTCAAAGTTGCATAGTCTTCATTCTAAATGTGCATAAACCATGAGGAGATGAGTTATACAGATGCCCAGACATAACCAGAGATACAACCAACAGCCCAGAAGTGGCAAGGATTTACACTGACCTCTTAGGCATTGCTCTGGATGTCAGGGTAATATTAGAGTTTCTACAGTGAGGGAAAGAAAACATGTACCATAACTTGCTCTTATTGTGACCTAATTAGTAAAGTCAGTCTACATTTTAGGTTTTTTCATCTGTTTACTGATTTAGACATAATAATAGGAAGTCAGGGATTCTCAATTCCTGGTTTAGGGCATCAGAATGATGAGTATCATAGTACTAAAATTTTAGGTACTCTTCTAAAACAGTATTGGCACAGTTTAAAAAGTTATATGTTCAAGCGTGAGACCCTGGAGACCCTGGAGTGAGCATCCTTGGTGAAAGATTACCTGTGGTGTCACCTGGGAACACAAAAGCGACAGTAGGAGAGCTCTATCTTTCTCTAAAGCTTTGTGCTATGTACACATTGCACTGTCGGAAAGCACTTCTTTTTGCCAGAGAATTATGGCCCAGTAGCTTCACCTGGACGAATGTCTCTCTCAAATGATCATCTGATGATGGTGTACTGCGAAAATCACCTTTTTACCTTTCTCTTCTTTCTCTGGAAGATGATATTGATCAGGCAAAAACAAGTTACTTCCTAAGAAGATGAGCAACATAGGTTTGAAATCCCTCAGACTGTGTAAAGAAATGGGGACTGTGTCTTCCAGCTACCTGAAATTGCTTTGAGGACTAATGCATACACAGAATAACTAATGTCAGTTCCTTTTCTGTTTCTATTTTAAAGGAAAGTAGAGCCTTTTGTAAGGAATTGGGTCCTAATTCTTTTTGAGCACACTGATCTTCCTCTGAAAAATCCTTCTGCATCAGGCCCTGCAGGGGAATTAGCTGGGAAAATTGCATTGTTGGACTGAATTTAGTCATGATCAAAGGGATAAAAGTTCAGAAAGGGAATGGTCACAGGTTTAAATCCAGGTCCCAAAGCTACCTAGTGAAGTTTACATTCAGAAAGGAGGTGCTGGGAAAGTCAGATGCAGCAGCAAAGCAAGTGTTTTGCAGTTTCAGTGCTGGTTTAGGTGCCAAATACCATTTGGGCACTTAAATTCTTTCTGAACTTCTTAGTGTACTAGAAAAGCTTATTGTACATAAAATACAGCAGGAGGTTATGGTAATAATCTTGCTGTTTGTTGATCACACACAGCACCCTTCTGCCCTTTGCCATGGTTACTTTAGCTATAACACTGTCATTAGAAGCCTTCTAAAAAATATCTGTCATTATTTTCAGAACTTTGTCTTTCCCTAATTCAGAATGAACAGAAGCATCCTGGCACAAACTCCTTTGTGCTGATCTGTTCCCTTCAAAAGAGTCAAGAGCCTGTAAGAGTCAGATGAATAAACCTGGTCATGCAGGATGTACAAAGCTGAAAACACCAGTTTATTGCTTGGATGTGCAAGTTAGAGACAGTTGCATCTCTCCCTGACAGGTGGGTTTAGCTCAAATCTTATACCTATGTTTGGTTGATTTGGTTGTGGTTTTTTTATTCAATACTGTTTACCTGCCACTAGCTAGTGATTATGATGTCTTAAAACAAATAGCTGCAGATCATCAGAATACAGTGCGGCATGTAGTAGCTGAGTGTCTCATTTCCCACTGCTCCCAAGTGATTAATGGGCATGTTCTTTCCAGCTCCTACACCAGAATCATACTTAGGGTTAAAAGGCAGTTTGCTTTTTACAGACTGTTCTCACTACTAAACCAGATCAAACAAAAGACAGAAAAACCTCATGTGCTACTGAATGCCCTTGCTATTAAGGCATGAGGCCACACGATGCACACATAGGAACAGACACAAGAGCACAACAAGGGATTGAAGCTATGTGAAGACTGCACAAGTGTTGCATGACACACATTGCAAAAAAATAACACTCAAGGCCTTTCTGAATGAAGTACATACACCCTCCTTCATTATGCCCTTTCTGTCTTTACTTAGATTTGTCATTAGGAGGTTACCGGAGCCCCAAAACATATTGTAATGATCAGACAGCTTTTTCATAGAATAAAAATTTAGTCCTCAGAAATATGCTTCAAATGTACAATGTACGAGTTCTTTGTAAGTGCATGCTGCTCAAGTAATGCACTTGTAAGCACATTCTCCCAAGATTTTAGGAAGGCAATTAAAAAAACAGAAGAGGAAGAGAAAGAAAACTATCCAAGAAAATAACTGGCGAACAGTTTGAGGTACTAGGTGATAGACCTGCCTTCGCCTCATGGAAATTTTAACTGTATTTGATGATGTCTTAAGACTCAAAAAATCCAAGCAGCAAGCTAATATCTGAGACAAATGAGCCCTCAATGCTGAAACAGCCTTTAAATAAGCAATAAATTGTGGATCCTACATCAAATAAATTATAAGTACTTTTTTTTTTAGCAGCTAACTTTATACTACTTTAGTGGTAACACAGTAACAGCAAAAACAATAAAAATCTGAATTTACAGGTCTAAAATAATACAAAGTTAAATAAATAAAAATACAGAGTATAATTTTAATCTGGATTTATAGTGCTGGAAAGAAAATCACAGTTACTGCTTATTAACTTTTGATAATGTATAGTAGACTTTATTTTGGAATTTTAAAAATGGTGCTTCAGTTTTATTGTATGGACTGGAAGTTTTCTTTAGTCTAATGTTGACAATTTCAAACTCAACATCTGGAATTTAAAAAATTTCTGAAAATTAAAAGTCAAAATAGATCCTGATAAAGTTAGAACATAGTTAGAACGTTTATTTATTTAATTAATTATTTTGAGTTAGCACAGATTTTGTATTTTCTCACTGACCTGGTAATGAATCTCTGGCAAATTTACGCAACTCCAGTAGCTGAAAAATTCAGCAATATAAGGAGCTGCCAGACTCTAAAAGTAACTGATTCTACTAAATTGGAAGAAATTGGTAACAAGGGATATTTGTTATCACAATTACACATATCATAAGAATATTGTTTTCAAAAATACTTAATGCCAGGTCAGGTAAACTGTGCTCAATAAACTCTAGACACACGGGATATGTTAAAAGTATTCTTCATGAGAGCTCCTCAGGTTGTTACTGGACAAGGCATAAAAGGTCTTGTGGAGGAAGGGTTGTTGATTCTGAGAAAAATATATCGTTCAGCTTGATGTGTGTGTATCATATGGCGCTGTGAGAAAAGTGTCAATATATCATTGAAATACTATTAACAGTACTGAAAATCATATGCAAATGTACTTGAAATAAGAAGGATAAGGAATATTCCCTGTTGAATTAGAACTGAAGTAAAATACCAGATCTCTTGTGTCTCCTGTATAATCAAGTGATGTGCTAATTCTTGACTAGAGTATTTTGAAGAGGATTTCTCATGCGACAAAATAAAATTACCCCTCATATCTGCCAGATTAGCTGCATGTCTTTGATTTCTCTCAATTGCTCTTGGGTAGCAGTGGAGAAAATAAAAAGTAGTTAGTTGAATCCCTTTGTAAACTCTCAAGCTTAAAGACTCAAACCAAAATTTAACATGGGTTTTCTGTTAATCCAGCACATGATTTATTTACTGTAAGCAATCCTGAAGCATGGGAAATGGTTTCCAGAGAACTGAACACAAGTTTTCGCGACAAACTGAAAAATCTTTTTGTAATGAAAGACCTGTAGATTAAAATTGTTAAAAGAGATTTTGTTTCCAAGTTAGGTATCTGGCTTGACAGGGTCAGTTGGTCTTCTCCTGAGTCCATTCCAAAAACATGAACCACTGAGCACATGTACATTAATCAAGGCTTATGTGATTAGTGGCTCATAAAGCTGTAAAAGGAACATTTATTTCCTTTTTGGACACTAAAGCACAAAAAGAAGACAAAGGGTGGTTTCGTCTCACCAGCCATCAGCTTTCTGTGTTCAAGTAATAATGATGATGAATGGAGTAGAGGAAAACTTGGTAGCATCATTCCGACTATACAGGTTAGATGTCTATAAAGATATAACGTGTTGGTTCATGGTATTTTTTTCAATGAAAGCATAGAGAGCAGAAATGAAAGCTGTAGAATTTGGCAGGTGATTAGGGAAAAACAAGTTCAAATATCTTTATTCCCTGCTTCCTTTGAAAATATCTCAACAAAGGATATAAAGGATCTTTTCAAAAAAGTCAGGTATAACTTACAATTACGCACCCAAATTGCGTAACTGGAGAAGTAATGAATTTAACCAGTGGGCTAAATGGCTAAATCAAGGAAATGAACATGGACATTTTGCTCAGTGACAGCTAGATTAAGAATGAGACATCGCTTCCCATGGCAATGAAACTTGTAGCAATAGCCTTTGTCCGCAAGATACTAGGATCATGGTCAGGAAAATGGTACAGGTGATTGTAAAGATTGCTAATCAGAGAAAGAAACATTCATTCTTAGTTTATGCTGATGAAAGTAAGATAAAGCAATTTAGAGTATATTATGAGGTGGGGGTTTTAGTAAAAAGATCATAATAGGGGAAGACACTTTTTTAATAAGAACTACAGAGGTCTGTTAGTCAATCTCAGTATCCATTATAAGAAGGCAACCCTGGTGTTTTCTGAAACAGTTGATAAAATTTAACACATTTCTGTTATATTTGATATTCTACTGATAATGACCTTTCTACACAGCTGTAGTTTTATAGATGAAATGTTGCTGAATATATTTCTACTTGAATAAATTCTTTATTGCCTTTATTAGATAATACAGAATTTTTATTCTTCCCTTACTTTCTTTTAAATGTTGCCCTCCCCAGTTACTCTGGACTACATCTTGCACATAAAAACATCAACAGAAAAATTTCCCAGACATATGCAGTGCACCATGTGTTAGGTGGAATCATGATTATCTTGCATTGCTTCATTTCTTTAAGAAAGTTTGTTGCCTAGCTCTAAAGAGAGGTTAGGAATGAATGTATAAAGTGACTTTGATGCTTGAACCTTTCTGCTTTGTGTGTACATAGCTGCTCCCATAGAGTTTTGAAAACATTGTGGCTTAGTCTTGCCCTCAGTTTGTTTACCTGCCTGTAAGTTCTTGCTTTTAGGTTTCACTCAGCAAAATGAACATAAAGAGAGGGAAGCACCCTTTATCTCAGTGGTGTGCTGCCAAAACCGCAGCAGGAAATTTCCTCAAAACTTGTTTTTGCAATTCATGTGATATTTTTAGGGAAGAGTACTTTTTCTCCTATTTCCAGAGTCAACTACAACCAATGCTATATACTTTTGATTATTCTGTCTAATGAAGTATTAGTTAAGTGCATGTTATTTTTCTCTGCATGTGGCTTTTCTAGCTGACATTTCATAGGTGCTTTTTAGCTGCTTTTCCCAGCACTGGTAGCAGTGATAGGTAATCATCTGAGTGAATCTCCTGGCAGCAACATCTTGAAAACTCCTGAGCATTGTATGCCTGTGAGGTGGTCACTTATTTGAGCATTAATTTCTTCTTGGAAGTGTGCCACATAGTTACAAACTGAGTGGATTTATTTTTATTCCTGAGGGGAACCAGTCTCTCCTGACCTTGCTCTAGACAAAGAACCAGATTCTCCCTGGCTCATATGTGTGGTGGGATGGAAGGCAGCAGAGGCAAAGGGGGTGAGGGAGAGAGTGCCATAGAAATACTGGATTAACAAGACTGATATCTGAGCTCATTTTTTTAATCCTCCTTGGCTAGTCCCTCTTCTTACTGATGTACGTACAATGGCAATTTAGTAGAAGACCTGCAGCTTAGAGGAATTACTGACCTGTGAAATATGTGAGCAGCAGAAGCCCAAGCTAAGTAATTGGCAGGTAATCCCAGAGAGCTACTTAATGTGTGAGACTTTGAGCTGGGGAAAAAGTACCAAAATTTGTCGGTGATGTATTTATCTGTATGGTTCAGTAAATGCAATATGAAACAGAATTACCTTTGTGTGTTGCATATGGGGTGTTTGGGACCTCAGGTGGCTCTTGAACTACTCTAGGAAAAATGTCTTGAAAAGTGTACACTGGTAGATGAATGTGGCTTTAAATAATACATAAACCTAAATCAAGTAGATGAGCTTGAACTGTTCTGACAGTGGAGCAGAAAAAGCAATGTAAGACCTACAATTTTCGGATTCCCTAAGACATATTGATGCTCACTGAGGATCAGTTCTGAATTCACCTCCTTCTGTGATGCCAACTATTGCACAAATGCTAAAGCCCCATGTAAATATGGGTCAAAAAGTAATAGATTCAGTTTTGAATTAAGGCTGTAAGGGGGTTTCAGCTGAATATTTAAGATGTAGTCAAGTATTTGTATGGGAAGCTGGCCATTTACCTTCCCATGTTTATCCCTCGTTTCTGCCTGGTTGTATGCAGCAGACATTGAGTTGGCAAGCCATAGTTTTTCAGAAATTCCGAGTGAACTTGCTTTGGCACTAAAATACCATATTGCTTCATTTTGCATGCTTCAGTTGTACAATTCCTGGCAGTAAAAATTGCACTTTGGGGCTTTTGTATTCATTCTACTTTAGATGCTGAAATCATGAGTTGTTATGTCTTTCCTGGCCAACTATAAACCCAGTGCCTGATTTGCCTTTTCTCATACACCAACAGAAGGTCTCCACTGACATCCACTTAACAGGATTTCCTTGATGTGAAAGTGGTGCAAGAGTGTATTGAATCTCAAATGTATTTGCAAGTTTAACTCATATTCATAAGTCTTGGGTTTAATGAAGTACAATAATTATGTATATGTTTGGCAACATTTGTCTCCTGGTTAATATTTTTATGTTCAGATGTCATATTACTTACAGATGTTTTCTTTCTGCTTATTTAGCAGATTTCCATTTTTAAGCAATTTCATGTGATTTTGCAAATATTTAGTAAATGTTACAATACTGGCATTTTTCAAATGGTACAAAACTGAATGGGCTCACTTAGGTTAAAATCTTACTGCACTGTAAAGCAGTAAGAAGTAACTTTTTTAAAAAAATTAACATAGCATTCTTCAATCTAATGCAATTATGTCTTTTCTTGTAGATGCATAACACAGAAAAAGTACCACTAAATTCTTTGTTTAAATTACAGTTTAAAAATTATTCTTAATACCAAAGGGCAAATATTATAGCTTTGTCTTCAGAAAAATGAAATAATAATAGGTAAATCTTATTTTGATTTGTCCATTGTAGTACCTCACAAAGTTTTACTAATGTCTATGCACAAGTGGAGGTTGGTAATTTATTAAGAATGAGCTGTGGCAGCCAGGTTGTTTAGATAGTGTTTTCTGTTAAGGAAACATATTCTGTATATTTAAGTGATTAAACTAGCATTAAAAGCACATCTTTATTGAGCCTTCCAGTTTGACAGCATTTGGGATACATTCCCAACTCCACGATGTGTGGATTAAGTGTGCCTCATTAAAAAGACTCTGTGGATGAAGCACTTTATCTGACCAAGACAACTGTAGATGAAGCACTCTATAGACAGATAGGAACAGCCTCATGCTCACAGGCCCTTGTTCTCATGGGGGACTTCAACCACCC